>JAAGKR010003497.1:0-15205 GCA_011419295.1 Clarias macrocephalus
ACACGCCCAGTCACACACACAGTCAGTGTCATTAACCACTGGACAACACCTGGGACACGCCCAGTCACACACACAGTTAGTGTCATTAACCACCGGACAACACCTGGGACACGCCCAGTCACACACACAGTCAGTGTCATTAACCACCGGACAACACCTGGGACACGCCCAGTCACACACTCAGTCAGTGTCATTAACCACCGGACAACACCTGGGACACGCCCAGTCACACACTCAGTTAGTGTCATTAACCACCGGACAACACCTGGGACACGCCCAGTCACACACACAGTTAGTGTCATTAACCACTGGACAACACCTGGGACACGCCCAGTCATACATATAGTTACACCTCACAGTGCTGTTACTGTCTGTTATCAGCACTCGTGGAGTAACGAACGCCTCTCGTCCAATCAGATCACTCGCTCAGAACTGACTGCTGTATAATTGACTTTCTGATAAACAGTCCAGCGTCTTTACCCCTGAGCTGCTTCTGTTTCATCACTGTGTTATTCCTGTGTTTCTCAGTAATCTATTATTAGCACTTTTTTTGGTTTAATGTTCTATTTATCTTTCTGCCTAAGTGTGTGTGTGTGTGTGTGTGTGTGTGTGTGTGTGTGTGTGTGTGTGTGCAGTTTGTAAATGGCAGGAGTTTAGTATAAAATATTTATTGTTTATTGTTTACTTCCGCTCCTTGGCAGACGTATTGACATATTTAAGAAATATTTGATGCTGCAGTGTGTGTGTGTGTGTGTGTGTGTGTGTGTGTGTGTGTGTGTGTGTGTGTGTCTGTGTGTCTGTGTGTGTGTGTGTGCATGCGGAGGGTCTTACGGAGCACAGATGAAGCGTCCGTGTCTAATTAACCCCTGTAGTGTAGTCTCTAAAGTTTAATGAGTCAAATTAATGTAAATACATTTTATTCTGCACAGTTGAAATATAACACTGACCACACACACACATACACACACACACACACACACACACACACACACACACACACAAGACAGAGAGAGAGAGAGTAATGAGTGAACTTCACATCAAAGGGACACAAACAGGTTCCATTTCATATTTCAGTGATTTTGTCCAGACTTGCTCTCTGTCTGTCTCGCTATCTCTCTCTCTTTCACACACACACACACACACACACACACACACACACACACACACACACACACACACACACACATGTATTTCCTTTCTCACTGTCATAATTGACTTTGACCTTCATTGCCAAATTGGGAGAGTGAGAAGGAGAATAATGTTGCCTGTCAGAATCTGCAGGTCTCTTTGGACGTATATATCTATATATAAAGGTGAGAGAGTGTTGTAACTCCCTCTGACATCGTCTCTCGCGCCCTCCCTCCCTCCCCTTCTCCTCCTCCGTGCTCTCCTCGGGATGAAGTGGTCCATCTCAGGTGTGTCATTAACTCTGCCGTTCGATGGTGAAGGATGATGGCTATAGGGCGCGAGGCGAGTGTGTAACAGCGACACTCCTTCAACTCATCAGATCAATTCTTCATCACAGTAAAGCTTTAGACCTGATGGAGAGGGGCGGGACACACAGCGGGAGGGAAAACCTGGTTTAGAATGCACTCTGCACTCTGTAATCATAGATCATCATTACTGATGAGGCGGTGTTAATCTCCGCCCAGTGTTTTACATTAACGCCTACGTAATAGGGAAAAAATGTAAAACAGTAGTAACGGATGTTTGATCTTAGGTTTCGTAAGAATTTTTTAAATTACATCTAATTACAAATTCCTCATAATAAATAAAAAAATATATATATATATTATTAAAATATAATTATTATATAATTATTCATTCATACCATATCATCCATACCACGAGTCAATCAATCACAGGGCACAAACACACACACACACACACACACACACACACACACACACACACACACACACTACTGGGCAATTATGGACGGCAATTACCCTAATCTACTGTATATGTCTTTGTACTCTGGGAGGAAACCCACCAAGCACGGGGAGAACAAACTCCACACACACACACAGACGAATCGAACCCTCGACCCTGGAGGTGCGAGGCCACAGTGCTAACCACTACGCAGCCATGCCACTTAATTAATAAAAGAATACTTTATAAAACATAAAAAAGAAAACAACTTTACACAAAAGTAAACAAATGAAATATGAAGCAAATAAAAATAAATAAACAATTAAAGACAAATAAAGATTAAATATTCTTTTATTTATTTACTTTTGTCCACTTTTCCTGGTGAGGGTTGCAGTGATTGTTAAGCAAGTAAATAAAATAATAAATACAGTAAAAGACAAATAAATAAACAAATAAATAAGCAGAGTGCTTTAAAGTTTAATTTAAATTTAAATCCAAAATTATCACTTTGTCTTGCTGTTACCTTAAATCCTAGTTTATAGTTTATAAAAAAAAATAAGAATAATTCTGTACATATTTATTTATTTATTAATTTATTTATTTATTTATTTCCCAGGAGGCCGTCTGTCCCCGTGCTGAACTCTCCCTCCTCCCTGCAGTTTACTGTGTTTTGTGGCCGTTCTTCAGGCCTTCAGGGTGTGATGTGTGAATGCTGTTCCGCGTGCTAACGCTGCTACACTACATCATCAGAACAGCTGCTAACAGGAGCGAAAGAAACGAAACACGGAGGAAATAACCCGAGCTGAGAGCGCGCTGGAATTTATTTCACTAATGTTAAGACTGTATGTTATAAAAAAAAGCGTAAATGTGAAGGCGAGAAGGCTGGGAGTTTCTCTAAGACAAGCTGCTTGATTAAAACTTGTAGTAGTGTATTAAAACAGAGTGTATTCAATGATAACAATTCAGTGTCTGTTGTCATTTAGTTTTTATTCAGGCAGTAGTAATAATTCTGATGTTGATGAATCAGTGCGCTGTACTCTGTTCAAACCTGTGGACTATCAAGGTCAGATGATTATCATCTCAGAGCAGCTGAGCGAGAAAAAGCTCAAATCCAGCAGCCAGTATCACCGTCACACGAGCACGAACATCATCCGAACGTCAGCGTCAGCTTGTGTTTCAGTCCCATTTAAAGAAACAAGTGCAATTCTTTCAATTTCTGGAGAAATAACATGGACGACGATGACAGAGAAAAGCAGTGAAGATGCCGGTTCATATGTAAGGCTGAAGGTTTGTTACAGTATGTAGTGCAGAAAATTTGAGGTTTATGGACAAGAGAGAGAATAAAACCAGAGGAAGAAAGAAAAAGATGAATAAACGGTTTGCGGTGCATGATGGGATGTTTGCTGTGACACTCTGGCTGGTACACACTCGGAGTGTAACGCTACAGTAAACGAGAACACGCTCTCTCCATCCCGCCGCCATCGCTCATGCTCGGCCTCCCCTCCGCTCGCCGTGATCCATCGTTCCTGCTCTCCGTTTGTCCTCAACAGCAATTTCTCGTCCTCTCCTGAGACACATTACACACATATAATTACCAACCCGGGGACGAACATTACTGCTCTTACTTCTGCTGAACATTCATCACGGCTGAGAGGAAACACGCCGCGCGTTTAATGCCATCGACTTTGGCTCCGCGGTGTTTGCTGTAGCCTGGAAGCTTTTCACAAACATCCAGGTGCGAAGATTTCAGGCGTAAGAGCGGCGAAGGCTTTTTATTAACTGCTATTCATAAATCATCACACTGAGCTGGAGTTTATTACTTATAACCATCCAGTGGCTAATAAACTCAGGCTTAGACATGATAAGATCAGAGAGAATCTCGGTATCTGCCTGAACTTAACGACCGCTTTTGTCTAGCCGTAGATCAGCGATGACAAACTGACAGACCACAGACTAAATACTGCCAGGAAAAGTTGTGTTTCAGTCCCATTTAAAGAAACTAAAGCTAAGAGGGAAACCAGAGAAACAGAGACACAGCGCCCCCCGGTTCTCAGGTTCATCACAATGTCCTGTGAACCTCTTGTATTGTAGCTGTTAAAGACATTTATAAATACAGCTGCAGAAGAATTTTCGCCTTAAGAACAGAAAGTTTGCAAGAAATTTGCATGTGAAGCATTTGCGGGTTTATTGAAGGTTTTTTGCATTTCCTGTAAGATTTAGAGAAGATAGAGCACCATGAGTCCAAGAACGTTATCAAAAAAAAGGGGGAAAGGGAGCCGCTTTCAGTTTAGTTTTTAACCAGCCGGTGCCAAGAGGAATCATAATTTAAAGTTAAGTGAGGTTTAATGTCTGTTTCTTTCATATTTTCCTTCATTCACACGTCTTTTCTAAATGTTTTGCTTGTTTTTATCTGCACAAAAATGATAATTGTGTTGTAAATTAGTAATATTGGTAATACTATTAGGTGGCTGGAGCGGATTATCTGCATTGACGTTACTTCCTATGGGACAATGCGTTTCACAATACGACATGTCACCTTAAGAACTCGCCTCCGGAGCGGATTAAACTCGCATGTCGAGGTTCTGCTGTAAGTGACAGATGAAATACTAAGAGAGGTTTTGAAAAGCAGCTGCTTTCGGCTCACAGCACGATCCTTATCCTTTAGCTTAGCATCAGAGAGCTCGATTGTGCAGCATGATTTCCAAACAGTCTGGCGATCAGTATGGATTTTTTGGCATCACATTTGTCTCTGTTCACACGCGTATTAGCGCTAAACGCTAACCATGTTCTCACTAATCTACTCGTGATGCTCAGCTCCACCTTCTGCTTCAACCTGCTCAGGAGTTTTATCTTTAGTGATAGTTTTTTCCTTCATCTTTTTCATCTTCCTTTAAAGAATTCACTTGATTTTACACCCTGTGTTGGAACCGGTTCCCCTCCGTGGTCTTTACCGCGCTGTTCCTCGGGGATCTGTTTGATTTACTCTCTCTGCACACACTCCTGATTCGTTCTGTTTATGTTCATTTCTAATATCATTTCCTGTTTCTGATACTTTTGCCACATGCGGTCTTTATTTCTCTAAATCATTAGCCACATTAGCATCAAAGCTCCGAAAGCAGAAGCAGGAACTTCAGAGACCGAACCATGTCGTGGCCGATGTGAGGAAACGCTCTTTACATTTCATTTTTGGCAGGAAAACCATGCTGTCCTGTTTTCTCGGTCAATTAGTTTCAGCGATGCAATTTTGTTGTGCAACGTGTGGTGGTGTTTCTTTATGTGCTGAGATTCAGTAATTAAGTTGTTGACTTTCATTTCCAGAAGAGATTTGGATGTGGGATGCAGTTGCTCATTACCAATAATTACCCAGAATGCTTGGGAAAAATAAAAAAATTAAAACCTCTGTAAATGTATATTAGCAGCTAATCCTTGGTTTAAAATCGAATGAACATTGTGGTAACGGATTTTAATCCTGCGTTAATGTTAAAAACTCTGAATCTCCACGGTGTCGAGATTAATCAGCAGCACATGTTACACTGCGGTAGGAGCGTTAAGGTTTGTTATGAAACCTCGTCGCTCGTTTCTGTAATGATCAAGGAAACTGTTTTGTCTATGATGTGGAAACGTAATGAGTTTGGTCATTAGGCGGAATTAGCTTGCAACTACAGCATTAATTACACTGTGGCTAAAGTCCAAAGGAACATCGTGTCATATTTCTGAAAACCTGGATCGACTCCGAACTCAGTGCTGAAGAACTAAAGCGCCAGTAACAGCTTTTACTCAGTTATTAAATCCGTATAAATACTGTCAAGTGGGCGTGAATTTAACTCAAATTTCACTCAGACACACCCCTTTTTCAGTAAACCCCGCCCCAGAGTATGCAACTAAGACACACCCATGTTTTATATAAACTCCTCCCCAAGTGTGTAACTGATACACGCCCATTTTTTTATAAACTCTTCAGGCAGAGACTCTGATGTGCCCCTGTTTTAGATCAACTCTGACTCTAATAAACTATATTTCTTTTAGTAAAATTTTTGACTTTTAATGATTTTTTTGTCGAAAAAAGCTAAAATCATTGTAGTCAAAGTTTAGTCATGTATACTAACTTTCATAAACAATAATGTTAAATTTATTTGTCATTTAATAATACAATAACCATTAAATCACATACTGTTAGGCCACATTTTTATTCAAATACTTTAATTTCAAGTGAAATGTCACTAAAATGACGATGTAATTTGTCTAATAAACAGTAACAGGAGCACAATCTGCTTTCACTGTGACTGTAGGGGGCGCTGTTTATAACCAGTGTAATTGCAAAAAGAGTCACAAGAACAAGAGGCTACAGTGCTGTCAGAGCGCCGTACATCAGGACATTCACAGATTCCAGACCCCTTTAATCTTTAAAGCTTTAAACCGTCCTGCTTGACACGCAGCTGACATTTGCACCGTTAACTTTGTCAGTAGCTGCAGTTAATCATTTCTGATGTAGAATTTCTGATGCTATGAAGGTTGTAGGAGTTGCATTCAGTTGTGGTTCATTCTTACTGTGGCCACGCCCAGGGTTTAGCGTTAGCGAGGAAAACGAGAAAGCGTAGCATGAAATTGTCAAGAATAGCTAACGTTAATTAATAGCGTAAATAACCAGTGTCAAGGTTGAATGACGCTACACATATGAAGGTAAAGTAACCTGTACTAATGTAACACTCTGTTCACAAGCTGCCTCTCTGTCATAGGAATCTTAACACTAACTTGCGTTTTTGTGTGTTTTCACCGCTGACAGTTTTGTTTCCAACTGTTTTCTTCTCTGTGGCAGCACAGCGGCGCTACATGCAGATTATTAGACAGAAAGATAAACTGATTTAAACATTCTGTCCATTCGTTCACATTAACATTCAGCTTTTATTTCATCAAAGTTTGCGTTTTTAAAGATGACTTTTTATTTAGTTTTAGTTTTAGTCTCGTCTTCATCGTGAAAAATAGGTCGCGGACAATTAGCACAAGAAGACATCAAAGCTGAAAGGACTTTGGTGCTTAACTCTGAATATGACCTATATACATGTTTTCCTTTTACTCCACACTTTTGATGTTTGATTATATTTTTGACAGGTGGGAGGGGCTTAAATTGAAATGAACAAAGGGTTATTTCTGTATTTTTTTACATGAACAGTTTAAAAGTCAGAAATAAACTCCATGTTTCCCCCCTACAGCTGTCATCTCTGTTTCTCTGTTCCCGCGCCCAGTGTAATAATATCTCACGTTAAGCTCTCAGAGACCGTAATTATTGGCGCCCTCGACTCGTGTCCTTCATCACTCACGTCCTTACAGCTTTGACGTCTCCTGGCGCTCGTCCTTCAGCAGAGGTGTGAAAACACTCACCGGCTCCGTGGGGACAAACACCTCAACATGTTCAGACTTCTCCTTAATTTACCTTCGAGTGACCTGAATTCAAAACTGATTTCATCCAAAGGAAGGGGAAAAAAGTGTTTTATTACACAGATGTTCTGTTGGTGGAATAAAAAGGTGACATTGGGATCCGTTCCAGTTCCTTTATTTCTTATTCAAACCCACACCTGTGCACTCACATCTGCCAGAACATCTGAAACAAGGGTCTTAGTTAAACATTTAGGGGCGGAGTTTATGTAAAACAGGTGTGTGTTTCAGTTACACACTCAGGGTGAAGTTCATGTAAATTAGGGGTGTGTCTCAGTTATACACTCAGAGCGGTGTTTATATAAAGAAAGGGGCGTGTCTCAGTTACACAATCAAGGGGAAGTTTATATAAAACAGGGGCGTGTCTCAGTTACACACTCAGGGTGGAGTTCATATAAAACAGGGGCGTGTCTCAGTTACACACTCAGGGCGGAGTTCATATAAAACAGGGGCGTGTCTCAGTTACACACTCAGGGCGGAGTTCATATAAAACAGGGGCGTGTCTCAATTAAACTGATTTTTGAGTTTAAGCATAAGATTAGAATCTGAAATTTATGTTCTGTCTGTAAGTACACACACACACACACACACACACACACACACTATGGAGCATCATTCAAGACAAAATGAAATATATAACTATCACACTTTTAAGTTCACAGAAAGTTTGGTACAGGACACCTGGGAGGAGACGAGTCTCCATCAGACACACGGCTCACTACAGGAGGGGACATTCTCTGGATGAAGTGCTGAATGAAGGTGAAGTTTGTTTGTGAGCGTAGCGGACACACACTCAGTCAGATTCTTCTGACACACACATACACACACATACACACACAATGACTTTATTTTATAATTTAACAAACCAACATAGTGAATTAAAGTCTCTCCGACTCTCCAGTGCAGTGCACGTGCTGGGCCGAGTGCCGTTCTGCTCTTTTTTTTTTTATTCATTCATGATTAACTTCCTCGTTCTCTTCTTCTCTTGTGTTAAATAGCCACTCAAATACCAACCAAGTGCGTACTGCCACCTGCTGTATCGGAGAGTGTAAATACGCAAAACTGCGATAACGTTTGGACTTTGGCTTTGAGTCGCTAAGACAAACGTATTTCACTTCATTAGAGCTTTACAACTAGAGGAATATGATTTAAAATCAATTGTTTGAGCCTAATTCAGTGTTTCAGTCCATGATAGTTAAAAGGTTGAAAATTAAAATGATGCATGTGTTAGGGGGCGGGGCTTAATTGAGGCACTTATACTGTAGGGATACTTATAAGGAACTCAAACTGCTGAATTATGGACTGAACATTTACACAGTGTGTTTGGGGTAAAAAGTCAAAAACTGGCACTGCAGTGTGTAAAACAGGAGAGAAAGAGGTGCAGCAGCTCCGGGCGTTTCAGCGATGGATAGCAACTCTGTCCTCAGCACTTTGTCTTTGTTTCTTCTGTTTATGAAAGTTTCTCCTTTTCAGCAAGTGCTCTGACACTTTCTTCCTCCTCCTCCTCCTCCTCCTCATCGTGTTCGGTTTGTGCAGGTGTGAAGATAATTAAACGCTAAACCGACACTTCACGCTGCGCGGCGGATTATTCCGATTGACGGCAGAGCGACGGAGCTCACGTGTGTGAGGGAGAGGAAAGGAAATATTCTTCCTCTCCGTAAATGTTCTTTCACTTTCACACCTCTGACGTGTGACCTTAACACGTCTTCCAACGTCACGGGAGGTGTGGAGGTATTAACACTGTGTGTGTGTGTGTGTGTGTGTGTGTGTGTGTGTGTGTTACAGTGTGAGTAAAACACTGAGATGAAGAAGCGTAACAGTTACAACAATGACACAGCGAACACACAAGCGTTTTATTCCTCTTATACCTCATTATTATATACAATTTTTTAATTAAGCATGTAATTTAATAATTTAACGTGTTTTTATCGAGAAACCGCAGCGAAGCGTAAACTCCTCTGTGCTGAAGATGTGAGAGCTCGTACTGATACACAGCACTGACACTGGAGACGCCTTCTGTTGATGTCACACAAAGACCTATTAATGCAAAGAAAACATTAATATATTTATTCATTCATTTGATATTTGGTGGCTGAGTTGTTGCTATAGAAACCATAATGTGTCAGAACGTTTGCGTTAATATAAACCTGCGCTACTGTCAGAGCTGCTGTTCTAGAGAATTAATCAACACCTTCTGACCAATCAGGACTCAGCAGCGTTGTGGTGTAATAAACACACATGAGGCTTATCTGTGTATATTTTTGATCTTGCTGATGGAAAGCGTAAGATAGATGACACTCTCGGCGAAACAGGCGTTTGGCCTTTAAATGTGATTAGAGTGTAACTCGGTTTTCTCTCCCACGGCGCATGTTTCAGCCGAGAAATGAATTTAAAGATGATATTTTTACCTCTCCCTCCTCCGCACACCCAGTAACCATGGATACTGAGGGAGATTCTGCTGATATGACTTTATCCCCCCACTCAAACACACACACACACTCAAACACACACACACACACACACACACACACACACACACACACACACACACACACACACACACCTCATTAATGAGGAGTAGCGTCCGCACATCTGGTGTCCTGAAGTTGTCCAAAAACTAACTCTCTGCGTTAAGCTACCAATTATGCAAATTAGGTTATAACATTCACAAATAAAAATAACACAGTTGCTGCACTAAAGACGAGGCAAGAAAAAAAGGAGAAGTCAATAAAAGTTTTTTTTTTTTTCAAAAAGTCCCAAGAAATCTGCGGTGTTAATAATTAGCACCGGACAGATTGTGGAGGAGGAATCGACTGTATTTTTAACACCTGAAGCGTCTCTACAATGAAACAACACCGTTTTCAGTCCAGGAAACTCATATCAGTAAACAGTTCCTACACTGATTTATGTAACGATCAATCTGATGTAACACAATACACGAGCAGATGAATGCAGTATTTAACTACAGAATGATTTAAACTGCGGTTATGTTATAGGGATAAAGTTGAGTGTTTAAAAACTCAGTCTCAGAAGATCTGGCAACCTCAAGGAGTCAAACGCACACTAATGATTTTAATCTGAATGTGCAGCTCAGAAAATACAGTAAATGTAAATCATGATGTAACTGCTGGACCTGCTGGATTTCACTCTCAACACTCAAGAATCTCAATACGGCGCTGGTTAGCTTAGCTTAGCTTTCACATGCCTTCATTATATGTTCATATGTAATTACACTTGCTACGGAACTACAGTGCATCCTAAAAAATATACCATGGAAAAGGCTCTTTTTGTACTTTAATTAAAAAAAACAAATATTCTATAAAATTTAATATTTTAGATTTTCAGTGAAAATCAGTGAAATATTTCAAGCCTTATTTTGTTTAAATTTTGATGATTACAGCTTCATGAAAATCTAAAATCCAGTCTCAAAATATTAGAATATTAAATTTTGAGTAAATGACTATTCCTGCAGTAGAAAGACCTTGTATCTCTCTTTGGGCTACAACTGTTATGCTACGTTAACATCTTAGCTGGAGAAAAAAACTGTCGTCCAAAGTCCTCTTATTAGATAAAAGTCAATTTTGCATGTCATTTTTTAAATAACCAACCTGTCACGGCGTGCGCCTTTGATGGGCGTGCGCCCAAATCTATAATCGTCCCTCGCTTACTTCGTAGGCTCCCTAAGTAGGCGGCACCCTTTCTGCAGGTGTGCGAAGGGACGGGGCCGCCTATGTGGACCGGCTGGCGTTGATTAGCGTTAATAGGATCTCGGGCTTCTCCGCATTATAAAAGGGTGCGAGGAGGAGAGCGTTATGGCTGCTGATCCCAGCCGGAAAAGCCGCCCAGCCGATGGACGTCTGAGCGAGACTCCCACCTGAAGCCGCGCCCAAAGAGAGCTGGGAGGGGCCAGGCCGGTCATCGACAGTGGGGAAGAACCGTCCAAGGAGCGTGCAGGAGCGCTGCCTCGCGTGCTCCGTTCTGCCACTCCGCCCACCGCCGCCAGCTGCGTGCCCGCATGCCAGCTGGGCACTGCCTCGGACCCTGCACATGCACACTTCATTCCTTCCCTTTCTCTCCGTCCTCCCTCCTTTTACCCTTTCCTTCCCCTATTTATTCCTAATAAATTACCGTTTTTCCCTAAGACCTTCAATAACCTCAGCGGTGCAGCAGACGGATGGCCTCCATGCCCCCGTGATGATGCAGTAATCCGTGCTGAAGGAGCTCCAATCAAGTACTGTGTGCAAAAATGAAGATGCTACTTTTCAGTCCATATTTGATTAATCTTAGGAAATATTAAATGATTTTAAAATAATGGATTTCTTATTTTCATTGGCTGCAAGCTGTAATCATTGAAATTTAAACAAAAAAAATGGCTTACAGTGTTTTACTTTACGTGTACTGAATATACGCGTATTAATATATGAGATATGAGAATATATGAGTTTAACTTAGATTAAAGTAAATCATAAAAAGAAATGTTTCCATGATATTGAGTTGTTTAGGTGCATCGTACTGTATATAATATATTGTTGTTGCTTTAGTTTATGTTCACTAGCTGAAGTGTTTGCAGTGAACAGAAACAGAGTAAAGGTGTGCAGTGGGCGGGGCTTGTTTAAAGCTTATTCAGAGCTACATGTGATTTATTGACATATAGAAAAACGAACATTTAGATATAATCATGCACTCTGCACTCTGATTGGTTACAGGGGTATTTGTTCAGCAACTGGTTTCGTACGCTTTATGGGTGCATTATGGGGGCGGGGCTTGTGGTCGAATGACCTGAAGTATCATTGTGGAGTAGCAGGGACTGCAGTCTGAGCTTTACAGTGGCATTAGAGGCAGAATATAAAAAGGGAATTATAATGAAATTCATTGCCCTAATGTCTTCCGTCACTACGTTTGCGCTTCTTTCTTCTTTCTTCCTTCATCATTCAGAATAAAGCCTCGAGTGACCTGAGATTAGAATTTCTATTAACTACCTTCTTCAAAAAGACACAGAAAACTTCCGCGCGCACATGCTAGCTAATTAAAATAAATGCCCTTAATTTAAAGCCAATTAAAAGAAAGAAGATGCTGCAATAATTACAGCAGTGCATATGGAGCGTGAGATGGCCCCGGGTCAGGACTTCAATCTGGACCAGATCGGGTTTATGCCTTCGCTGAACTCAAACACTGTTCCGCTGTAGCTAATTAATTAGCGAGAAATCCCTCTTACAATTCACTGCAGTCGGCAAAAAAAGTGCCGGAGCGCTTCCAGTAATGAAAAGCAAAACTGGGGTGAGATGTGGGTTATTTATAAAAGCCAAAAGTCTTAGCATGTTTCGATTTCATTTTCACACATTTTAACACATTATTGTCTCTATAGTAACAGTTAGAGCCCGTTCGATATTCTATATCGGTATCAGTCTGATACTGGCTAAAATGACGGATCAGATAATGTGAGGGGGAACGTCGGCACCACAAACCTGATCAAACACTTACAGAAGCATCATGGAAAGGACTGAAGCTGAATTTTTACAGGTCACAAGAAGTGAAGAAGTTGTGCCACAACAACAAACATTGTGGGAAACAATTCAGAAGCTTCTCCGGACGGCAACAAAGCGAAGCTGATATCAGAGAAAGTGACTGAAGTCATTGTGCTGGACGCCTGACCCCTTCCTGTTGTGGAGTATCTGGATCCTCGCTACACGTTGGCGTTCCGTCTCTGACACGACTGTCTCCAGTAATTAGAATCGAGTGAGGATGCTTGAATGTTTGCATGATTCGTTTCACACCTGACGTCTGGAGCTCGGACTTGTGTCCTCTGGCCTGACTAAGCCTGAGTGCACAGTGAATAGACTCGGCGTCTTTTTAACTTTTCAAAAAGCAGTGCTGCAGGCTACACAGGTTTATGGCTCGCACACAGGAGAGTCCATCGCTCTAGCAGCAGAACAGTAAAGAGCATGTGTCATTGTCACACACAATGCTAGTAATGGAGTAAAAGCGATGGAACGTGTTGGAGTTCCCCGTTTGCAATGCTGCTTATTGAGCTACCGGTTAGCAGGGGCAGCTCAGTGGTTACGGTGTTGGCCTACTGATCGGAAGGCCAGAAGTTCAGACCACAGCACCACCCATAGGCGCGGTTTGGCCCCTGAGCCAGGCCCTTAGCCCTCAACTGCTCGGATGTACCATGAGATAAGACGCAAGTCGCTCTGGATAAGGGCGTCTACCAAATGCTGCAAATGTCAAAATCATGGGTCACTTCAAGCACTTATTGCTGGCATGTTCATGCTTGGAGACCCATTCAAGTGGAACTGGGTCTCTAGGACCTTCCTCAAGGCTCCTAACATTTAAATGAAAGATTTAGTGAATTAAGATTGATAACGTAAAAAAGCAATCAGACTTGGGCGTCCAGTTACAAAAGGATGGAAACTCTCGGAACCGATTCGTATTTATTAAAGTCAGCTGAATGCACAATTATTTTATTGTTTTTCCTCTTTTTGTTTGTCCTTTAGAATGAATTGCTTGATTGTGAATATTATGAACTTCGGAGCTTCCATACGCTGCAAAAACTTTAATAACAGCCAGATGTTCTATGATTATAACTGACTTACACTAGTGGTTTAGTTGCCTTGTTTTACGTTTGTCTGGAGAGAGATGGTGGGTCTAGACGTCACTGAGAAGTGAGACTGAAGGGTACGATTTAATAGTGGTGAGACTAACTCCACTTCATCCCCCTCCTTCCACACACACACACACACACACACACACACACACACACACACACACACACACATTCAGTCTTTATTACTTTAAAAAAGAAGAATAAGGTTTGAGCTAAAGTTCTGTTCCTCGCACTGATTGGACGATCGTTATTTGCTGTTTTACTTTATCTATCAGACGTTTATCTATTTCACTTCTGCCTGTCGATCAGTCGTGTGTATTCCCACATTTCAGCAGTGGGTTTTGACTGCAGGGGAATTTTACACAGTTTGACTTTCTCAGTTTTTTTTTCGTCTCAGCCGCAGTTTGTCCTTCACTTTTCTGTCTTTGTCTGCAGCTTTGACTGTTTTGCTCAAAATCCTCTTGATGTTACTGTTTTCTCTGTTTTTGTCTGTCTTAAAGGTTTTGCTTCTGTGTTTTTTTTTCTGCCAAGGTAAATTCTGCACTCCTTTCCCTCCAAGTGTCTAAGTGTTGGAGAAGATCTAATAGAACTTTGGAGGATGTAGGAACGTCTTTATTCCTTTGATCAGGAATGTGCAAAGGAAGTTCCCTTTCAAAAGCTACACTCAATGCTGCGTGAAAACGCTATGGGAACATCTCTTTGTTGCCCGGTTGTGAAGCCTGTGCATGTCAAACCCGCCGAATACCTTCGGCTTATAACCTGGCCAGGGGTAGCTCAGTGGTTAGGACATTGGACTAGTGATCGGAAGGTCGCAGGTTCAAAGCCCATTACTGCCAGGTTTCCTCTGTTGAGCAAGACCCTTAACCCTCAAGTGTTCAGATGTAGAATGAGATAAAAATGTAAGTCATCTGGATAAGGGTGTTTACCAAATGCTGTAAATGTTTCTATTGTGGGTGGAGCTTCAAACCTTTTGCAAGTTTCAGATAATGCTGTGAATAAAAACCAAAACATTCATACCTTAGAGTTTCATCTCATGATCTATACTGCTGAATTCTGTATACAGGTTTGTGGAAGACCTGGAGTCTATCCCAGGAGACTTAGGGCACAAGGGGTGGTAGACCCTGGATAGGGTGCAAATCCATCGCAGTGCACACACACACACACACACACACACACACACACACACACACACACACACACACACACACACACACACACACACACACACACACACACACACACACACACACACACACACACACACACACACACACACACACACACACACACACACAC
>JAAGKR010003497.1:15225-20225 GCA_011419295.1 Clarias macrocephalus
TATAACCTGCAGGTGCACCTTATTCGGTGACGTCATGCCTGGCACAGGTTATAAGCCGAAGGTATTCGGCGGGTTTGACATGCACAGGCTTCACAACCGGGCAACAAAGAGATGTTCCCATAGCGTTTTCACGCAGCATCTCGTTCCCGCTTTATCAGGGAACAGGGTTACAGCCAAGTAACCCGAGACGTTTTATGACTTTCAGCTGTTTTTGAGAAACGCAGTTTTGTGAATACATTGAAATTTTATTCCCTCCGGGCCAGGGGTGGCTCAGTGGTTAGGACATTGGACTAGTGATCGGAAGGTCGCAGGTTCAAAGCCCATTACTGCCAGGTTTCCTCTGTTGAGCAAGACCCTTAACCCTCAAGTGTTCAGATGTAGAATGAGATAAAAATGTAAGTCATCTGGATAAGGGTGTTTACCAAATGCTGTAAATGTTTCTATTGTGGGTGGAGCTTCAAACTTTTTGCAAGTTTCAGATAATGCTGTGAATAAAAACCAAAACATTCATACCTTAGAGTTTCATCTCATGATCTATACTGCTGAATTCTGTATACAGGTTTGTGGAAGACCTGGAGTCTATCCCAGGAGACTTAGGGCACAAGGGGTGGTAGACCCTGGATAGGGTGCAAATCCATCGCAGTGCACACACACACACACACACACACACACACACACACACACACACACACACACACACACACACACACACACACACACACACACACACACACACACACACACACACACACACACACACACACACACACACACACACACATGCACACTCATGCTCATTCACACACTATGGGCACTTTGGAAATGGCAGACTAATCTGCATGACTTTGGACTTTCCTGATGGTGTTTCCGGAGGATCTCAGCCCGTTCCTTATGGGCAATGGCCTCTAGCTCTGTAAGATTCTTGGGTTTGTTTGGGTTTGCTCAAAGTCAAGCGATTGTGCTGGTCCCTCTCTGAACCCAAGCCTTGGTCAACTTTGAAGTATACTTGGGCTCAATGCCCTGTTGGAAGGTCCAGTGACACTGAAGTTTCAGCTTCCTCACAGATGGCATGATGTTTTCTTGAAGGATACTTGATTGAATCCATCTTGTCCTCTACACGCTGTAGGTTTCCAGTGCCAGAGGAAGCAGAGCAGCACCAGAGCCATGATCACCGAGCCACCACCATGCTTCGCTATAGGCAGGGTCACTTTTCTGCATATGCTCCGTTCTTTCTCCTCCAAACATACAGCTGATTCACAGGTCCAAAAAGTTTCCGTTTTAGCCAATAGAACAGAATTTCCAAATTCCTGTCATTTCCAAACGGTCTTTAGGATTCCGGAGCCGAGTTTTCTTGTGTTTTAGGGTCATTAGCAGGGTGATGATCAGTGGTCAGTGTGTGCCTTATAGTTCAGAGTGAAACTTCAGTGGAACGCCCAATTTTCTGCCACCAAATCTTTCTGTTGGTCCTTTGCAGTCGATTGATGGTTTTTCAACACTCCAGCCTCCTCAGGAATCTGGAAGCAGGTCATGGATTTCCTCTTTTCTGTAGCCAGTGTTCCTTTAACTCTGAACTTGTGAACTAGGCTTCCTACTGTATTCGTAGGAACATTTAGGACCTTTGAACTCTCTTGACTTTCCGACATGGAGTCAAACATGTCCATCAACAGATCTCTAGAAGTCCAGGTACTCGATGTGTTCTGAAGTTTGAAACAACACCTGATTACAAATGTGTGCTTTACTGAGGGATTTTATTCAGAGGGCTGAATAATTCCGAAACTGCAGCAATCATTAAATGTAGCATTTCGTATTGAATTTGGAGAAACCGCTTGTTATCTTAGTTGCGTTGAGCGATTTAAATTGCTCTTGTTTCACTGATTTATTACCAACAGCTGCAAGTTAGTCATTTCGGCCACTTGGGACGGGCGCGGTGTGGAATAATTTTGGGTGCCATTGTGTGATGCTGCTTTTACGACTCAGGACTCGTTTGTTGTTCAGCTTGTTGTTCTCAGGAAAATCTATAAATAAGTGATTGTAAAAGGAGACGGCTTGTTATCACACTCCTACAATTCTGTACTATAAAAGCAACTTCACGTTCATGATCAAGCTGAAACACTTACTAATATCCTGCACTCATCCGAATACTTACGAGGCAGGTGTGACCTTTCCAAACTCACCGTAATATGGTTTATTGTGGCCTTTTGGTATCAATAAATTGAGTTATCTTTTCAGTTTAATCTCATGAGTTTTGCTTTTAAAGGCCAGCTTCTCTCTGCGGGATTTTTTACTTCCTTCAACACCTTGTGCTGTGCTTTTTATTTTCATTGCAAAAACGATTTAATTACATCGAAGGTCAGCAGCATTCTGGGAAAAGTTTATTTTTGGGAAAACTTTAGTTTTAAGTTGTTACTTGCAACAGGAGTGAGCTTATAAAGACAATACAAGCATATTAGTCAAAAAAAAAAAAAAGATTGAAATGCGCAGGTATTTCTATTAAATAATAAATAAAACTAGAAAAAATACATTGCTGGTTTAGTAAAAGTGTTTTCTTTCTTCTTCCAAGTCAAATAGGTTTTTATTATCATTTCAGTCATATACAGTTTAGTGCACAGTGAAACGTATCAACGTTCCTCCAGGACCGAGGTGCTACATACAACATAAATGAACAGGAACTAACTGGCTAATTAAGAAACACAATTAACGGACTAGCTGAGAGAAAACAGACTGACATTTTTAAATGAACACAAAACTGTCCTATACAAAGAAACAACATAAAGTACAAATGCAAAGATGCAAACATGAATGAGAAAGTGGCAACATGACAACATTTCAATACTTTGTGGTGATGAGGTAATGAGTTGAGGTTCAATAAATATTGTGCAAAAGAGCAGTTACAGGCTGGTACGAACAATTGTTAGATGGTTGGGTTTATCTGTGTGTGTGTGTGTGTGTGTGTGTGTGTGTGTGTGTGTGTGTGTGTGTGTGTGTGTGTGTGTGTGTGTGTTTATCAGTCCAGTCCCTTTTTGTTGAGGACGCGGATGGCATGTGGGTAGAAACTGTTACCCAGTCTGGATGTGAGGGTTCAAATGCTTTGGCTTTTGGTACATTTTTTTCCAGATGGCTGGAGGGTGAAGAGTGAGTGTGAGGGGTGTGTCCGATCAGCTACAATGCTGGTGGCTTTGCGGATGCAGCATGTGGTGTAGATGTCTTTGATAGAGGGGAGAGAGACCCCGATGATCTTCTCGACAGTCCCTCTATAGAAGGTGATCAGGATCGGTGGTGGAAGCTGGGCCTTCCTCAGCCTTATCAGGAAGAGAAGGTGTTGTTGGGCTTTCTTGTGCAGAGATCCCAAAAAACGTCTTGAGGGACCAGGTGAGGTTCTCCTCCAGGTGGACACCCACAAATTTGGTGCTCTTGACGATCTTCACTGAGGAGCTGTTGATGTTCAGTGGAGAGTGGTCGCTCCGTGTCCTCTTGAAGAGACCCCGATGATCTTCTCGACAGTCCCTCTATAGAAGGTGGTCAGGATCGGTGGTGGAAGCTGGGCCTTCCTCAGCCTTATCAGGAAGAAAAGATGTTGTTGGGTCAACAACCAGCTCTTTTGTTTTAGCAATGTTCAGAGACAGGTTGTTGTCTTTACACCAGTCCGTTAGCCTTTGCACTTCCTCTCTGTAAACTGTCTCGTCGTTCTTGCTGATGAGACCCACCACGGTCGTGTCATCAGCAAACTTGATGATGTGGTTGGAATTGTGTGTCACTACAGTCGTGAGTCAGCAGCGTAAACAGCAGGGGACTGAGCACACAGCCCTGGGGCGCCCCAGTACTCAGTGTGGTGGTGCCTGGAGGTGCAGTTATTGATCCGCACTGATTAATGTCTTCCTGTCAGAAAGTCCAGGATCCAGTTACAGAGGGAGGTGTTCAGGCCCAACAGGCTCAGCTTCCCAATCAGGTGTTGGGGGATGATAGTGTTGAACGCTGAACTGAAATCTATGTACAGCATTCAAACATAGGTTTTCTCATTGACCAAGTGTCTGAGGGCCAGATGGAGCGTGGTGGAGATGGTGTAATTTGTGGAACTTTAGGATGATACGCAAACTGCAGCGGGTCCAGTGTGGGAGGCAGCAGGGTCTTTATGTGTCTCATGACGAGCCACTCGAAGCACTTCATGATGATGGGTGTAAGTGCAACAGGACACCAGTCATTGAGACAAGACACAGAAGACTTCTTCAACATGGGGACGATGGTGGTGGACTGTGGGAATGTGGGAATGACGGCGTTGTTCAGAGATATGTTGACAATGTCGGTAAGAACATCTGCCAGCTGCTCAGCACATCCTCTGAGCACTCTGCCAGGGCTATTGTCTGGTCCAGCAGCTTTACGTGGGTTGACTCTGTTTTTTCCTCACATCAGCTGTGGTGAGACACAGCACCTGGTCGTTCTGCACATTGAACCGAGCAAAGAAGCTGTTGAGCGCATATGGAAGGGAGCCGTCACCGTCACAGGCAGGTGATGATGTCCTGTAGTTTGCGATGGCTTGTATGCCTTGCCACATGCACTGCGTGTCACTGCTGTCTCTGAAGTGGTTGTGGATTCTCTTCGTCTCTCTGATGGCCCAGGACAGTTTGGCCCTTGATTCTTAGGGCCACCTTGTCTCCTGCTCTGAAGGCGGAGTCTTGGATCTTCAAAAATGCACGCACCTCCGTAGTAATCCATAGTTCCTGGTTGGGGCATGAGATGATGTTCTTGGAAACAGTGATGGCGCACTTGTTGATGTAGCTGGTCACTGATGACGTGTACTCCTCTAAGCTGTTCTCAAAACAGTCCTGAAGAGCAGAGATGTCTTCACCTGCTTCAGAACCGGTTTTGAAATCCTGACAAACCAAGATGGCGCCGGTGACGTCGGCTGCCGTCAGGACTGCTCCGACCTATTTTACTCTTTTTTTTGTCTTTTAAGTTAATTTCCAGTAACTTTAAACCAGCAAATTCATCACCATTGAGTGCAT
>JAAGKR010003497.1:25225-30603 GCA_011419295.1 Clarias macrocephalus
TCTTGTCAAGCCGCTCCTGAACAACAGACAACATCAGAGGCGTCTTAGCTGGACTAAAGAAAAAAAGAACTGGACTGTTGCTCTGTGGTCCTCTTTTCTGATGAGATTCTGGAGGAGGAATGGAGAGGCACACACACCCTGCACAATGCTTGAAGTCCAGTGTGAAGTTTCCACAGTCTGTGTTGATTTGGGGAACCATGTCATCTGCTGGTGTTGGTCCACTGCGCTTCATTAAGTCCAATGTCAACGCAGCCGTCTACCAGGAGATCGACGAGCTTTATGGGGACGCTGACTTCATTTTCCAGCAGGACTTGGCACCTGCCCACACTGGCAAAAGCACCAAAACCTGGTTCAGTGACCGAGGGAAACCAGCAAACCCGCCTGACCTGAACCCCATAGAGAATCTGTGGAGCATTGCCAAGAGAAAGATGAGAGACATGAGACTAAGCTAATTCCTAAGCTTTGAAAGAGAAAATATCGTTCATGTTGCAGGAAAAACTCAATGTTTTGAGAGTTATGAGACGCACGCGAGAAATGAGACGCACGTGAGAAATGAGACACACGCGAGAAATGAGACGCATGCGAGAAATGAGTCAAAGAACCCGGAAAAAAAACACTGCAGCAATGTTGTAAAAACGATCGTACGCAACATTCATGACACAACACTCTGTCTCTGTCTCTCTCTCTCTGTCTCTCTCTGTCTCTGTCTCTCTCTGACTCTTTCTCTGTCTCTCTCTCTCTCTGTCTCTCTCACTTTCTGTCTCTTTCTGTCTCTGTCTCTCTCTCTGTCTCTCTCTCTGTCTCTCTCTCTCTGACTCTTTCTCTGTCTCTCTCTCTCTGTCTCTCTCTCTTTCCGTCTCTTTCTGTCTCTGTCTCTCTCTCTGTCTCTCTCTCTCTGTCTCTCTCTGTCTCTCTGTCTCTCTCTCTGTCTCTCTCTCTGTCTCTCTCTCTCTGTCTGTCTCTCTCTGTCTCTCTTTTTGTCTCTGTCTCTCTTTTTGTCTCTGTCTCTCTCTCTGTCTGTCTCTCTCTGTCTCTCTCTCTCTCTCTTTCTCTGTCTGTCTCTCTTTTTGTCTCTGTCTCTGTCTGTCTCTCTCTGTCTCTCTCTCTCTGTCTCTCTGTCTCTCTCTGTCTCTCTCTCTCTGTCTATCTCTCTCTCTGTCTCTCTTTTTGTCTCTGTCTCTCTTTTTGTCTCTCTCTCAAACACAAGTGTGGTGTTCTGGAAATCCTTTGTTCACCAAATAAATAAATAAATAAATAAATAGATCTGAACAGATCTGCGTGAAAAATTGTGAAATATTTAACCCGAGCTCCGTCTGTGCTCGAGGTTATAAAAATAAACAGCAGCTCCGACACACAGAAATGTCAGTGTGTGTGAAGTCGGTGCACAAACACGAGGAAATGTCAGCGCTAACAAAAAAACAGACCTTCAGCTTCATCTTCAACGTCTCGCTCTCCATGCAAAATTCACAAACACACACATTGAGAGGGAGTGAGGGAGGAAAATACAAAGTGTGTGTGTGTGTGTGAGTGTGCGTGCGTGTGTGTGTGTGTGTGTGTGTGTGTGTGTGTGTGTGAGTTTGATAACAGAGGAAATAAAACTGTTCGGGTAAACAGGCAGAGAGTTTTGTAGAAACGTGCGCTAATTGTCTCACGGCTAATCAGAGCATCACATCCACTTTAGTCTTTGTGGTAACCATGGCAACCTGAGCTCCTGCACTACCGCGTGTTACTTTAAACAGGAACACTGAGACACTCCGTCTGTATGTATTTAACATGATGTTAGTTAAACTAATGAGTGAAAGCTCCGCCCCCTCACATTAACCCCAGGGCTCATTCGTTTATAGACCGATCACCTGATCACTCAGCTCACTAATCACATCTTACACGAGTCACTTTCATCCCTGTAATGATGGACTGATACATCACGGGGGTGGAGTTAGAGACAGGGGGGCGGAGCAGCATACTAAGATTAATAGATAGAGGGACAGACACAGTAGAAGCTAAATAAAGTGATGGATGAAAAGATATACGGAGAAATAAACTGATAGATAAATAGAACAGTAAGGTAATAAGAAGTGTGTGTGTGTGTGTGTGTGTGTGTGTTTAAACTTTCTGCACTCCTGTCTGTCTCTCACACACTCGAGCCTCTCGGGGATTTCTGACCCACATGTGAAAAGTGTAAATCTTCAAGCTGCTTTTAGCAGTTTGTATTCTGTGTGTGTGTGTGTGTGTGTGTGTGTGTGTGTGTGTGTGTGTGTGTGTGTGTGTGTGTTGCAGGTCTGCAAAAATAATCAGCGACATGATGATGGGATGAAGCGGCATCACTGTTACATCACCAAAGTGGATTAGATTCATGTTAAACCAGAGTATTTCAGTAAGATGATCGTTCTTATTTATTTAAGGAACGTCAGGTGATTTACACTCGGAATGTTTGTGAGGAAACAGGAGACGTGTGTGTAAGGAGTCTCCAGTGTCAGCGCTGGGGATCAGTCAGAGGTAAAGCCGGGACTTTGCTTTCCTACATCTTTAGCGCAGTTTCTTATTAACTTCAGGAGAGAACAGAGGGCGAGGCTGGAGACGGGACGAGTGTGTAGAGCCGCCGCGAGAGAGAGCCGCCATGAGGGAGAGCCGCCGCGAGAGAGAGAGCCGCCATGAGTGAGAGCCGCCGCGAGAGAGAGAGCCGCCATGAGTGAGAGCCGCCGCGAGAGAGAGCCGCTGCGAGAGAGACCCGCCATGAGTGAGAGCCGCCGCGAGAGAGAGCCGCTGCGAGAGAGACCCGCCATGAGTGAGAGCCGCCATGAGTGAGAGCCGCCATGAGAAAGAGCCGCGCTGCTTTACATTCTATCCGCCTGCAGCATCAACACACGAAAAGCACATCAATGTTTAATAACATAAAAGCTGCTGGTGGTAAAAAAAATGAATAAGACACTTGAGGACGTGCAGTTAATGTCTCACAGCAGACTCGCACTTCTCACAACAAAGCAGTTTCTACACATTTAGTTTTTCCTGCACAATAAAGTTTCCCCCCTACAACAGGTGATATTTGTGTCATGCTGAAAGTCATGGACAGGTCGTCCCCAACTTATGAACATTCGGGTTAAGAATTTCTGCAGATACGAACAGACCAGCGGTTCTAAGAATATTTATAGACATGAACAAATTGTGGAAGAAGCTCACATGTCTTGTATAAACAATAGCCACTGAAGTGAATTAGATACCAATATTTACAATTATATACAATATTTTCAGGGCATAAGTGATCTATCTATTTGTGTGTGTGTGTGTGTGTGTGTGTGTGTGTGTGTGTGTGTGTGTGTGTGTGTGTGTGTGTGTGTGTGTGTGTGTGTGTGCAGGAGAAATGAGTGGACCTCAGCGATTTTGTTGAATCAGTCCTGTGAAACTGTCCTGATGGTAACTAATCCTCATTTTTGGAAAATCCTCAACAAAACAGAGTTCACAGTCCGATACAGTGGAAAACAGCTCTGAGACCGGGATTCCCCTCGCAGGTTAACGACGCAGAGAAACCGCTGTGTGATGTCTCAGTGTGGGAGATTCATTTCAGTGTGAGGAAAGGGGTCAGAGATTCAGTCGAGCGGATTGGTTTGCTTTATATTGTATATTCATGTAAAGGACTCACTTTGTCGGACTTCAGAACAAATCCGACTTACGAACACTCCCAGAACTGAACGCATCTAGAGGACTACCTGTACTGTATTCACAGCTGAGCGATTACATCACACAGCAACACAATCAACAAGTGACTTTACAGCCCTGTACATCTTGTACGTGCTGTAGCCTTTACTGTTCGTACAGAGGAGCCGCACGCTGTCCCCAGCTGTTTTAGCGTTTTGTTTGACTCCCTGGTCAAAGGCTGGGGCGGGAACTGAGGAGGGCGTGTAGACTGCCCCGGCCACTTCCTGGGTTCGAATAAGTCACACGCAGGCAGTAGTCAAGAGGGATGGGTGTGGTCAGGTGGGTGGGGGTGGGGTTGGGGTGAACACCTAAAGACCTATGACTTTAACATGACTGCAAAATATGTAAAACATTTTAAGAACAGTTTTATTAACAAAATATAAGCTTGATTAAATTAACTCGGAGCCTTCAAAACAAAACACATGCGTTTAAACATTTGTCAAAACTATCATTTGATCTTTTCCATTGTTTTCATTATTATAAGAGTAGAATAAAAATCTACATAAACATTAGTCATGAAATCATTTCATTTAATAGTACTGCTGTAGATTTGTATGACCACGTACCAGTCTCTCTCTCTCTCTCTCTCTCTCTCTCACACACACACACACATGCACGCGACACACACACACACACACACACACACACACACACACACACACACACACACGCACACACGCACACACACACGCACACACACACACACACACACATGAATCATCAAATTACTATTATGGCATTTCAAAATCTATTTTTGAGCCTTTTGTACCCAGCATGTAGGTGAAGCCTCAAAGTCTAATGAAAACATAAAACCTCTTCTTCTTTAAATTGAGACTGAAACACAAACTGAGTAAAGAACTCGACTTTTATAATCATTAAAGCTGTCAGTCATTTCTGAAACTTCTGATTAAACTGAATCGTTGGTTTTCATGGCGTCTCAGCTGAGAGAGTGTGTGTGTGTGTGTGTGTGTGTGTGTGTGTGTGTGTGTGTGTGTGTGTGTGTGTGTGTGTGTGTGTGTGTGTGTGTGTGTGTCTGTGTGTGTGTGTGTGTGTGTCATACCTTTAGTTGAGAGTTTTAATGTTTAATTTAATTCCAGACGCATTATCTGGGTGAGTGTCAGTCAGCCTGCATGTTTACGTTTATCTAAAACATGTGTTTATATTTGGACTAACACAACATCATGTAAACATCCTGCAGCAGTGTGAGCCACTGCACTCTACATGCTGTCTACGGAGTGTTTTACTACTTTAACGCCACAGTAATATGACTATCATTTTATTTATTAAAGAAATAAAGACACGTGTAGCTTTTATCCACTTATAGTTACCTTTAAAGATTTGGACATACAGTATCAATAACTGTAATGGAACTTTATTCTGAATGGGTTTTGTGCTTTAGAACTTTATTCTTGCCCACAAACATACACTGCCTAAGGGAAAAAAAAGTTGCTGTTTGAGAAGAGTTAAATTATGAGCCTGTGTCAAGCAAAGAAAACGTTTAAACACAAAAGAGCACAAAAAAACGGAAAAAAATGTCTTCACTTTGTTAGGGATCATAAAGTCTGGACTCTGGAGTGATGGAGAAAGGTCATGTGACCTGATGAGTCCAGACTGAGTCTGTTCCAGAGTGATGGGCGTGTCAGGGTGAGAAGGGAAGCGCATGAAGCGATGCTCCCATCATGCAT
>JAAGKR010003497.1:30623-52755 GCA_011419295.1 Clarias macrocephalus
TAAAACATGTGTTTATATTTGGACTAACACAACATCATGTAAACATCCTGCAGCAGTGTGAGCCACTGCACTCTACATGCTGTCTACGGAGTGTTTTACTACTTTAACGCCACAGTAATATGACTATCATTTTATTTATTAAAGAAATAAAGACACGTGTAGCTTTTATCCACTTATAGTTACCTTTAAAGATTTGGACATACAGTATCAATAACTGTAATGGAACTTTATTCTGAATGGGTTTTGTGCTTTAGAACTTTATTCTTGCCCACAAACATACACTGCCTAAGGGGAAAAAAAAAGTTGCTGTTTGAGAAGAGTTAAATTATGAGCCTGTGTCAAGCAAAGAAAACGTTTAAACACAAAAGAGCACAAAGGAATGTCCAAGACATTATTAAACCCTGGAAGGACGGAGCTAAACAGAAGAACAACATCCTGAATGAGTGTGAGAAATTTAAAGCTATGGTTAATAGTGAAAGTAAGAGCATTTACACACACACACACACACACACACACACACACACACACACACACACACACACACACACACACACAGTGTGATGAGAACTCAAAGGATCAGGACTAAATAGACTAAAACCACTTGTTAGTGAGAGTCAACGGAAAAAAATGTCTTCACTTTGTTAGTGATCATAAAGTCTGGACTTTGGAGTGATGTATAAAGGTCATGTGACCTGACGAGTCCAGACTGAGTCTGTTCCAGAGTGATGGGCGTGTCAGGGTGAGAAGGGAAGCGCATGAAGCGATGCTCCCATCATGCATAGTGTCCACTGTACAAGCCTCTGGAGACAGTGTTATGATCTGGGGTCGCTTCAGTCGCTCAGGTCGAGACTCAGCAACGTCATGTGGAGATAAAATGAAGTCACATGACCACCTGAATGTACTGAATCACCAGCACATCACATCTATGGATGTGTGAGAGAGGGATTCTGGGAGCGTGAGGAATCATTTACACACATGAACAGACCGCGACTCCGTGATCAGCGCTGGCTGCGGCGATACGGTGAAGTGGAATTATTTTGTATAATAATACACAATAAAGATTTGTAGCCTGCAGATGGACAGCAAAAAAGTGAATATAACTACAGAGATGATGACATGACTGTCTGGAGAAGATTGTTTAGACGCCTGTGAGGGTTTGAGTTGTTAGAAACGCCTGCGAAATAAATAAATTAACTCTTAGGTGTTGTGTTTATTAGAGACGTGCTGCTGTATTCAGCAATAAGCTGTCGAGTGAATGTACGGGAAATGCAATAAAGTGTAACAGGAGCTGTGACAGCTGTGCAGCGCTCTGAAGATGTGCACAGCGAGGCGTCACGTGACCGATTCTGTATTGAATATTCCGGCCAGCTCTCACTGCGGGAACACGTCCTCTCCTCCGCCTCAGACGCTCTGGCAGGGACGACGCGTCCCTCACAACCCGTGAGCGCTGCCGTCATACTCAGGTCCTCATCACAGATAATACCAGAGATTGGATTTGTGCTTATTTTGGAGAAAAGCATTTTCATAGAGACACTCATCTGCTGTGTGTGGGCACACACACACACACACACACACACACACACACACACACACACACACAGACTGTAAACTCAATTACAGACATAATAATGATAATAAATTTCATTTATATATCGCCCAGGGGTGCATTCCAGATTTAATACCGCACACACACACACACACACACACACACACACACACACACACACACACACACACACACAGAGGAGAAGATATTTTGTAGTGCAGAATATACAGCATGCTCATAGTGTCCAAATGATGTTTACACATTACCCATAATGCCTTGTGTGAACAAACTGTTATAATTAATGGAATCCATCACTGTACATTCCTTCATCACTCATTAGGTTCCCTGCGTTAGTGTGTGAGGCGAGTAGTTTTACAACCTGTGGAATAAACCATGCGGAGGAATTTCACTCCAGAGTTTAGATAAGTTTATGGTTTGTATTAAATTTATTCATGTATTTATTTTACGTACTATAATATTTAAGCTTTAAAATAAGAAAACACAACTAAAAACAACTTTTTTTTAAATTTGGTATTATTATTTTGTAAATGTATTTTAGGAATGTACATTATGGGATGCCAAAACACCCTTCCCATGCCCTGATTCATTTAAATATTCGAATGAGTGGGTGGAGTCTGTTGCTGCAGAAACGTGCATCAGGTCGTTCACTTTGTTGCGCGCTTTTGAGATTCACCGTCTTCGTGACAATATCATACAGAGAGCCGTTCACTAAGCCAAAAGCGATAAATACGGAATAAAAGAGCAGAATGTGTCAATTAAATCAGATTTATGTTCCGGTCCACACCCTTCTGAGCGCGTAGGTTTCACACAGAATGCAAACGACTGCTTCAGTTCAGCACAACGGACTGGAAATCACCCAGAAGGATCGGCTTTATTCCCTTTATTTTCAGCCGAGTGCCTCTTAAAAGCCTAATAAAACCCTGCGGTTTATGTGCCGCTCTCTTCTAATGACAGGTTTATTTTTAATTTTTTAATAAATGGCCTTAAACTCAGTCTTAGGTTTTTAAAATAAAGAAAATAACATGTATAGTTAAAAAAAAACCCATCTATTTTTATATAAAAAATAAGTATTATTAATTAAATATAAAGTAACATAAAGTCTAATATTACTGTATATATTTATTTTATTGTCCTGTTTTTGGTTCTTTTTCATTTTTTCATTTGCAAGTGTGAACAACACACACTCTAAAACCACTCTTCAGTCTTTCTGGTGGAACATCTGAAGGTTCTAAGTAGAACCCTATAAAAGATTTGATTCTCTATCACGATTTGAAAGATTTGATTCTTCCATACAGTATTTCAATATACTGACTCAAAGCCATGAACATTTTCCTTATAATAGTTTTTAAAAGCATCTCCATTCAAATATACTCTCAAAGCCACACCCACTTTTCCATATATGGTGTTAAAGGCACCTCCACATCTTGGATGATCTGTTTCTATCACCGTATTTCTATTTTCTATTGCAGAGTTGATGTTTTGACCTTTAAGACCATATATGGGAAAGTGGGTGTGGCTGAGGTTTGAGGTAAAGAAGACTGAGGTTGAGGTATTTGTGTTCCTGTGAGTAAACATCTTTAGTTTTTATTTACAGTTACAATAAACTGTGAGAAGGTTGAAGAGACTAATTAATAATCACTGCAGAGAGAAATGCAGATTTGATTATGGTCAAGAGATGATCACGGCAGCGTGAGATCAATAAATTATCTCATTTATTTATTTGTTTGTTTGTTTATACATAAAAAAATTCATTCAGTCTACTGTTAGTTTTTACTTTTTTACGTTTAGATCGTTTATATCAGAAAATATAACCAATGCGAAAACTTTTTAAACTCTTAAATGAACCAACAGGAAGTGGAGCCACGTTCGGGGATTTCTGCAGTGCTGTACGGGGTTTTTTGTTTGTTTTTTGGATTGTTTTGTTTTTTTACACTCACAGAACAAATAGATTCTTAAAAGATTTATAACCCTCAAGGCTTCTTTGTTTTTGTTTGTTTCTCTGAAAGCGAAACTTTAAATGTTCCACCAGAACATTATAGTCAGTGAAAGGGTTTAAAGCAGCAAACGTTTTCTGAGAACTTTATTCATTTTATGAGTCCTTAAGAAACCCTTCAAGAACTTATTTGTCCAAGAGTCCTTTAAGTTTCACTGGATACTTATGGATTCTCAGCTTTCATTAAAAAGGGGGGGGAGGGGGGGAGGGGGGGGGAGATGTTCTGCTTGGGATTGAACATTTGTCTGAATTTTCTTGGTTTTTGACTGACAGAAATGTTCTTTGATGTGTTTTAAGAGGCTTCACATCTCGGGTTCTACTGATGGAGAACTGGATTCTTTCCTGATGAGAGAAAAATGAGTTCTAGGGTTCTATTGCTTCGAACCGGTAAAGAGTAAATGAATGGAAAAGGCTCCTTTTGAACACATCCTGTACGACTTCCTCTCCACTCCTCTTATTCTTCCCTTCAGGTCTCTTTGCTTTAAAGGAATATTTTTGATTGGGTTTTGTTTTCAATCCTTGCTTCCGTTCCCTCTCCACTTCCTGCTGATTGAATCCCAACCTTGAGAAAAACACACCGAGCTGAGATCTTGCCGAGTGACTCATACAGGAGACGTGATTATTGCTGGTTGAAACAATAAAGTAAATATAGAGACTAAATGAGATTTTAAGTTGAAAAGGAAACTGAGTTAGTTGTTCTGGGCTTTTGGGCTCCTGGTTCTTTAACAGAGTTATAAATAAAGTGAATTCTTTAAATACACAGAGCTTCTCTCATGAAGTGACTAATGAGATTCACAAATCCTCGGCATATTTCGAAGGCTTCCTCACACATGTGGATAATCTGCACTTCTTATATGGATAATAACTAAACATCCATGGTGCCAATACTATTTGTGAAATGTCTGTAAAATTGATTCTAAATCTAAATATTTCCCACTGAGAGGGACACTTCAGCCTGCTGCGTTTTAAACTGAGTCTACGGAATTACGCAGTTCTTTAGGACACGTGCCATGTTTTGTAGAACAGGGGAACTGAAATCAGACTTTGGATCTGCCTTTGTTTCAGACTGAAAAGAAAATCTTTAAGGGGCAAAATTTGACTGGGTCAGTCTGTCGAGTCTGAGCTTCAGTTCTCTCTCATTCAGCCAATCGGTGTTTTAGTCAAGACTAAGATTTTCCAAGAAACTGAGAATTTGAATCAGTGAACCCTGAGGTCAAGCTGCACGGTGGCGTAGTGCTTTAGGTTTGTCACCTCACGCTCCAGGGTTGAGGGTTCGATGCCCACCTCGGGGGTCTGTGTGCATGGAGCTTCCATGTTCTCCCTGTGTTTGGTGGGTTTCCTCCCTCGGTCCAAAGACATGCAGGTTAGGCTAATTGCCATTCCCAAATTGTAGGCTCGAGGCCCCCAGCGACCCTGGACACAGGACGAGACGATGATGAGTCTTCAGCTCTAAAGTCTCTCCTCTGTTTTTCAGCAAATTTGTGTTTGATTCACTGAATTTTCTGTCCATGACCGAGATTCAATTCCTATTGAATCTTATTGAATCTCATTTTCCTCATGACCGACAGTCACTCCACTCAATCAGCAAACAAACGAATCACTTCACTGAAAACATTCAAACAGGACTTGACTTTTTTCACGTGTTTATAATGCTGCTATTTAGGAATGACTTTATCAACCCTGGCACCGGCGGAGCGCTCACGCGCGAGCGGGGACGTCCCCATAAAGCAGAAGCGTTTCCCTAATTGCTGCGGTTTTACTCCGTTTAGACCCATTTCTCCTCAATCTGTTCCAGGCGCTAATCCGTCTTGCCCAGGATGACACTTTAACGAATGTGTTGGGGATTTGGGAGTCTCATTAGCAGCATCCTACAGGAACGCGTCAGCATATTCAGAGGATTCAGCGTATGACTCAAAAAACGATCCCAAACTCCTAAACAGGGGGACAGAGGGGACGCGGACGCCCCGAACTGCAGACTCACTTCATTTTCCTGTCAATACAGAGCGTGTGCTAAAAACTCACACTGTGTGTGTCTGTGTGTGTTTCTGTGTGTGTGTGTGTCTGTGTGTGTGTGTGTGTGTGTGTGTGTGTGTCTGTGTGTGTCTGTGTGTGTGTGTGTGTGTGTGTGTGTGTGTGTGTGTGTGTGTGTGTGTGTGTGTGTGTGTGTGTGTGTGTGTGTGTGTGTGTGTGTGTCTGTGTGTGTGTGTGTGTGTGTCTGTGTGTGTGTGTGTCTGTGTGTGTGTGTGTGTGTGTGGTTACGCCAGTGTTTCAGCCTGACTACACTGCTTTAGTTTTTTTACCTTTTTTTCTCATGTTTATTGTATTTTTTATTTTAAAAAATCACATTTTTATGCAAACCTCAGAGTGTCTGGTGTAAATGTTTGAGTCTGGACGAAAAAGACAGCAATAAAAGGTTTTGTTTATTTCGGTGACTGTGTTACTGAGTGCAACAGCGCCCCCACTGGTGGTAAGAAAAACACCGAGAATGGCATGACCATGTGAGAAATGAGTGTGATGATTTCTTCAACCCCGGATTGTAGCCGGTAAGTGAGTGTGATGGTGGTCAGGTGATCATACGGAGTGACACGCCCCCTGGGTTTGGGGCTGGAATCTTTCACAGTGATTAAAGGTGTGTGTGTGTGTGTGTGTGTGTGTGTGTGTGTGTGTGTGTGTGTGTGGTGTGTGTGTGTGTGTGTGTGTGTGTGTGTCTGAAATACTGAGACGTGTGTAATCAATATGAACAAGGTGAATTATTTACTTAGTCATACTGTCCTTTTTTTACCCATAATGCCTTGGTCAGAGACAGTAAAAGTAGACAAATAAACACTTGTAGTTTTATCCGAGTACAGATTAGACACAAAACCGTAGCTTTAGCTTTAGCTTTATTCCGTTTGAAATCAGATGAAACATGACATGAAGCTGATTGACCGTTTGAAATGAAAAGAGTCATGAGTGTAATATTTCTATTCTTTCCCTGATTTATAACACAGTGATCAAAGCGGACAGTGTCATCATCCAGACATTGATAAATATTAGATTTCAGCCTCCTGAAGCCTGCGGTTCGGTTAAAGTCGTACTGGAACATCAGGCGTCTCAAAAACAAACCGTCTCGTCTGTCGTCCGTCAGCTTCCTCTTAAACTTCACACTTTGTCCTGGTTAATACGACCCGCTTCACACACCCTGTCTCCGGCCACATAAACACCACCGCAGACGCCCGCGGCCGCGTCCCGAACTGCTCGTCTGGCAGCGGATGGTTTCCTTATCATTTAATAGAGAGAGCTTTAGCCGTGTGATCGCCTGAAGGCTTCATTTGCTTTGGATGAACTGAAGGGATTTTGTCTGAGCTCTGGAAAAGCAGTAAAAACTAAACAGCATTTAAAAACTTCATTCTGTTTAAATAGACGTGAGCCACGTTATCAGAGGTGGGAAGGGTTTTATGTTTAAATATCATTGATTGTAAAAGGATACTTGTGCATTTTAAGCCTGACGACGTTTAAACCATCTATGCGAGGAGTCTCCGGTGTCGGCGCAGCCCTGCGTTCAGGACAGAGAAGAATAAAAAAAATATTGTAAATGAACACACACACACACACACACACACACACACACACACACACACACACACACCATGGTGGGAATCGAACCCTCGACCCTGGAGGTGTGATGCCACAGCACTAACCGCCGCGTCACCCGGCTCCTCTCCCAATACTGTAATAACGTTTTTTTGTTTCTATTTATTTTTATAGTCTGATATTTTTTAATCAATGTTTTATGAAATTAGGCAGTGAGATGTTTTTTTTTTTTTTTTGCACTGAAATGTTGATTTGGTTTCCGCAGGGTGTAAAAATGCAACACGGCACTCAAAAGTCAACATAATTATCTCCTGATGATCTGTTTGTTCGGTGGAGCGACGCAGAAACGAGCGCGTGATAGATGCTCATTTACTCGTCCTTACTGGCAACAAGTTTTTAAACAACGTGAGACGCTTTAAATTTAAAAAATTGAAACGTTTTAGGTCTGAAGATTGAAGATGCGTTTGCACACCTGATTATCCGGATCATTAACGTCACTGACTGTAAAGTTCTTTCTGCTGATAATGAAGGTCCATGAAACTCTAAACGAATTGGATGTTATCATTTAAACAATAACCGTATTCCATTTCCTGTTCTGGAAGGTTCCGTTTCAGCTCACCGCATGATTCACTAAGTTGTTTTCAGATGTACAGTACAGAACTGTCGCGTGTCTTGTGGTTCACGTTCGCTCTCGCGCGAGACCGCGACGTCCACGGGGAAGAACAGGAACACAGATGCTGAGTGTATTTCATGGTTTTACGTTTAGTTAAAGCTTCATTGATGAGGTGGAAGTAACCAGCGCGGGACTGAAAGTCGTGGAAAGTCAGATGTTTTGTGTTTTATGAATGATTCATGAATCCGTGACCCATTTTCTCTGTGTTTCTTCACTATCACCAGCACGATCACGATCAGCCTCGACAGGATACTGAGAGCCTGTAGACGGGCCACGCCCCAAACCGCACCGCAGGGGACTGCGCAGTGTTATTTTATTTCTGTTATAAAGTTAATTGGAAATGCACCAAAAAAAATGCAGGCTAATGCTAATGTTGCCCTCTGTTGGACTGGCATCCTGTCCAGGGTGTGACCCACCTCGTGCATGGGATAGGCTCCGCCCCCCCGCGACCCTGAATACAGGATTACAGGAGTAATGTTGGTCTGCACTGAAACATCACAGCTTGATCACACTGTCTGGCTCACAATGGTGCAAGAATAATAAGACATGATGTAAAAGCTTTTAAACATTAATGAACCATCCAGTAATGAAAGAGGAGATTTTTTTCTCCACTTTTTTTTGTTGAAGGTTTTGTTCATGAACTTTTCCTTTAAAGAATCTGCTGCGCTCTTCACGTAAAAAAGCTGCTGTCGTGTTGCTCATGAACCGCTTATCAACAGACAAGGAGTCTTCATGAGCTGTTCACTCGCCAAGGCTGGTGCGTAGTTTATTAAAGCAAGAACAGTTCACGAGCCACAGGGCCTTGAACTCTTCGGTTTATGGGCTGTTCTGCTTCAGAAACTCTTCCCCTTCTTTCCTTAAACTACACACTTTTTTGCTCACAGGCTGTTCATCTGCCGCTGCGTTGCTCCTGATGAACTGTTCTGCTGCATGGCACTGCTGCATGGTTTTATGAATAATTCATGAGCTGCTCACAGACCTCAGGTTCACCAAGAAACAGATTCAGATAAACAGAAGGTCTATTAGGTGTTGATGAAGAGACAGATTCACCAAAAAAAGTCAGAAGTGATTGCTTCTTAAACAACAAAGTTCATTCTGTTATTTTGGATGCATTATTCAGAACCAAAGCAATTTGCAGTGCATTATGGGACATGATGAGTGCACTGTCTATCCGGCACTATGAGCTCAGATCCTGAGCGAGAGTGTAGGACATGAACATCTCACTGCTTCACCCGTCAAAGTCCATCAGCCATCTGAGGGTGCGATTTGTTTTTTCCTGAATATTGAAAATTATCTGCAAATTAGTTTGGATTTGGCTCTGTCCATTCGAACGCTCTCACCGCAGGAATTAGAGAGGCTCGGCCGGATCAATATGCTCGGAGGGCGTGTAATTAACTCGCCCCTGAACCCGCGACCTCGGTCCACTGATTCGGCTCGGGGTTCAGGCGGATGGGAGTCGTGTCCCGTTCTGTCCTGTTCACTCGGGAACGTCTTCAAATAAGAAAATGTTTTCACTTCAAAGAGAAACGGATTGTTTTAAGGATGTCACTTCACAGCTGATTTTATCTCCTACATTTCTACGGAAACGAAATGAAGTTTCAGGGGCGGGGCTTAATATAATAAATATGGCTGTACAAACACAATCAGACTGAGAAGCTAATAAACTGAACAAAATCTCCATTTATTAGCTTAGTTTATTGAAAATGAGCCTCCAGTCATATCATTTACATTCCATTGTCCAATCAAATAATTGCATTTAAATTATAACGTTCCATCAAGTCAGCAAATCTCCTTCCAATGATTAGATGATCAATGATCTTTCTTATTTGTTCTTGATTCATAAGCGCGTACTGTGTGTGGTCAATAAACAGATTTTGGGGAACTCGTCGCTCAGACCTCACAGCAGGCTGCGGAGAAGCAGGAGGACATTATTAATACAGGATTATTCATATTTAATAAACTCATTTTAAAGTTTAAAATGGAACTTTTCCTCTGAGCAGAAAGCGCAGCACGTCTCCGAGTGTTTTATTATCAAATATTTAGCGTTTGTGTGACATTTGACGAAATTCATCTGTGAAATTGATGAGCGAAGAGTCGCAGCGCCCCGCGAGTGTCACTTTTTCACTGCCGCAGCAGACCGGAATGAGGACTTTTTAATTTAACGACTCAGCAAACTGCAAATTAAAGGGTTTTTATTATAGGATAAATTCATAATCTTTTGAATTAACCCAGTGCCTGTCAAATGCAGCTCCTCTCATTCCCTTTAATGTCCAGTGTCCAATCAAATCAGCACATCTCCTCCATCTGAAAATGAGCCTCCAGTCATATCATTTACATTCCATTGTCCAATCAAATCAGCTCTGCGCATTCTTATAAAATCCTGTGTCCAATCAAATAATTGCATTTAAATTATAACGTTCAATCAAGTCAGCAAATCTCCTTCCAATGATCAGATCACTTCAACACTTTATAAAAAAAGATATAAATCTGCTTCTTTTACTTTCTCTGAACAAATTTTGCAAGTTTGGCATTTAATTTGTCTCATTGGACGTTTTATGTCTTTTGTTTGATTTCTATGCCCTGTAAAAGACTCCAACTGGATGAATGTTGAATGAATTAATATTGGATTGTCGGCCAACTTCTTACAGTGCGATTTGTTGAGACAACAAGTAACTTTGGTGACACAGACTGAATAAAACAAAAAAAAAAAGTTGAGCGATAAATTTACCTTCCCTGAGATGCAATCATGTGATTTATGGTGGTACACTGGAAAAAAAAACCTGTAAATTTCACGGTAAAAAACTGGCAGCTCTGGTTGCCAGAATTTTAGCGTAAAAAATACAGTAGCACCGATGTTGCACTGTGAAAAAAAACAAAAAAAACGTAAATTTTATGGTAAAAAAAACGGCAGCAGCTGTGGTTGCCAGAAGTTTACTGTAAAAAATGAAGTAGCAATGTAGTTGAAGTTGAAGTTTGGTTGTACTCGTATATTTTATGGATTTTAATTGTTGTTTTTTAAAATCTGAAATATACAGTATAATGAGTACAACCCCGTACAACCAAAAACATTGCTACCATATTTTTAACAGTAAACTTCTGGCAACCACAGCTGCCGTTTTTTACCTTGAAATTTACGATTTATTTTTACAGTGAATATAGCTTTTATTCTTTTATTTTTATCATAACTAGATATGGAGTGACGGTTGGCCTTTTGGAGCCCCTGGAGTTTCTTGAACAAGCTGATGAAGTTGCTGTGGTGTTGGAGGTGACTGTAGTCCTGGATGGTCTGGGTGACATACTGTACAGCAGCTTTACGGGTGATGTTCAGGTGACGTTCAGGTGATGTTCAGGTGATGTTCAGGTGACGTTCAGGTGATGTTCAGGTGACGTTCAGGTGACGTTCAGGTGATGTTCAGGAGATGTTCAGGTGATGTTCAGGTGATGTTCAGGTGACGTTCAGGTGATGTTCAGGTGACGTTCAGGTGATGTTCAGGTGACGTTCAGGTGATGTTCAGGTGATGGTCCGTCAGGTCTGAGCTCTGAACACTGAATTCCAAACGGACTGGACGTCCACCTGTGAAGCCAAACCATTTCTATTGGACCTGGAGAGACACGCTGTAATCAGGTGATTACGGTGTAATCATGGTGAGAAACACACTCTTGTTTCCATAGAGACTCTTTTTTGTGTCTGACACAAAAAAAACAGTTTATCTTTGCTTGTTTTTAGAAATGGTTATGAGATTGTAATGTAAAATAATCAGATACTGATGGTGGCCTCCAGGTCTTTTACTGACCTTTAATCAAAATAGAACTTGTATTTTCATGTTTTATTCAGATCACTCTTTTAACTTTGACTAGTTTTGGAAGAATTAAGGGTTTTTCTTTTAAGTAATGTTTGTGTGTTGGGTTATTATTAGGAAATCAGTGGGCTACAGTGAGAGACAACTTACTACTTACTTACTTTTTTGAGTAGGTGAAAAGTTGGGTTAAGTCAAACCTAGAGAAATATAATGAATTGAGCCCACAAGCAATGCTGTTTGAACTGACTTAAATATTAGAATTACAAGTGGATTTTTTGATTTTTTAACTAAACAGCAATGTGAAATATCCTGTTCCACCAGCACAATCCTCTAACAGTAAACTTTAAAAAGCTGTGCAATGGCGTGTTTTTTTTTACAGTATGATCGAACAAAAGTGGTTAATTTACTGGTTAGGATTCGAGTGGAGTTCTGTAACATGATCCGAACATCTATAGGGACAGAAACGTTCAGGAAATTCTAATGTGTTTAAAAGCCAAGTTGCTCAAAATGAAATCATCAGAAACATAAATGAGAGCGTAAAGTGTGCAGAGATTAATTACACGGACGTCCCACAGTTAACAAGTTAAATTCTGATCAATTAGCCGCCATGTTCCAGCCCTTCAGAAGCTGTGAAAGTGTTTAGTCAAGTCAATACGCCGTCACTGACCGCGCCACAGAGCTGCTGGTGGAATCGGCTGCAGGGGAGACAGACGGTGTTTATGGGGTTTGATTGAGGAAGGAGGACAAGAAACAACCTAAGATAAGAGAAATAGTCATGAAATGATTTGACATATGAATGAAACTGTGTTTCCAGCAAAACATATTTATAACATATTCATGTTGTGTGTTTACAGGTGCAGTGGCCTTTAGGTGGCGCTGTGTTGGTGAGAAAAAAAATGAAATACATGTTGTCTTGATTAGAGCAGTACAAAATCACCTTAAACCAACAACAACAACAAAGTACGAACAGCAACTACAGAAAGTTACTCCTCGTGTGTTATTAAAAATCAAACCCTAATCAGACTTTTCTCTACAGAACCCTGCTGTCTGTCTGCACACATGTCTCTGTCTCTGTCTCTGTCCTTATCTACAGGATATTCAACTAGCTGTATCTATGTACATCTGTCTTTCTTTTTATTATTATATATCTGTCTACCCTGTCCACCAACCTGTCTGTCTGCCTGTCCAACCATCTGTCTGTCTACCTGTCATCTCATATGAGTTATAAAGTTGAGATGCCCGTCTGTCTGTCTGTCTGTCTGTCTCTCTGTCTGTCTGTCTGCATGTACAGTATGTATGTATCTATTTGTCTGTCCACCTGTTTCTTCACCCACCCACATGTCTGTTTGTCCACCCGTTTGCTCATCCTCAAGTCTGTCTGTCTGCCCCACATGTCTGTCTGTCCATGTGTCTATTCACCTAACTGTCTGCCTTTTTGTCTTCCCATAATTCTATCCACCCGCCTGTCTGTCCATCCACCTTTCTGTCAATTAGAGCAGCTCATTAATTTTTTTAATATATATTAATGTTTATACTGTGTGTGCATGTGTCTGTCTCTCTCACTGCATGAAAAACAAATCGAAAGCAGTAATAACAGCAGTGTGACGGCGTGAGCGTCTGTATTTACAGTAAATGAACGTAAACTTTAATGCTGCAGGAGTCGGTACAGAAGTGTTGCTGTGTATTTAACCTTTGCGTGGTGTTTAATCCTGTAGCGGATTTCTGCCCTTCTGCCCGAGGCCATCTCTTTAGATTAGACAGTAATACAACCGTGAAATCCCTTTAATCTAACTTTCCTTATCTGAGTGATAATCGATATAAACCATCGTCAGGCTCAGGGATCCCGATGGAGAGAAAATCAGAGGCGCGTGAAAGCGAAACGCGACATTAGCATTTACAAAAAGCAGCTATTTTTAAATTAGCGCTCTCTTTGTTTTGTTGCTCCTGATTTTGGGGGAAATGTTTAAAACCGAGTCATGATCTGCTCTGGTGAATCAGAAGCTCCTCTCCCGGCTCTCACCCGGCCAGCTGTAATCACTCGACGTGCTAAAGCAGGATCGATCGGCCTCTTTAGCTCCGCTGCATGCTGATACCTTTATTCGACGCCCGCGTGAGCGGGATCAGCTCTAATTTATTCGTCTTTTAGCCGCTCTCGACATGTTTAATCTCAGTGGGGACGGATGCAATCGATCCCTCATTCTTTCATCCCGTTTTGTCCAAAGAGGAAGCGCAGATGGAGGAGGTGGTGTCACTGATAATCGTTTCAGAAAGTGGTGAAATAATGCTGATGGGATTCTGAGCGCTCACGGTGCTGAAATGATGAAGAATAATAAGACAGAAAGTTGGGCCTGTGTTTGCTTTTAAACATTTAAAACTCTTTACAACTTCTCTATAAACAGGAAATGTGATTCCATCAATTTCCTCACCTACTTTCCCTTTTCTTGCTGCCATTTAAAAAAAAAACATTTCACATTCAATTCAATATGCGTTCTGACCCGAGACAGTGAATGAAATGACAAATGAAATCCGCTTATATAGCAGATGTACACACACACACACACACACACACACACACACACACACACACACACACACGAGACGGGAATCGAACCCTCGAAACCCTGGAGGTGCGAGGCGACAATGCTCACCAAAGCACTTCTAAACTGATGTTTGTATTTTTTTTACCATCACTGTAATGTATTTTCTTTATTAGACTTTATTACTGTAATATTACTGTAACTACATGATTAGTGTTATTGAACTAACCATATGTACTTTACTTGACTTTAGTTTATTATTGGTTTAATGTACTTTACTTTTTAATGTTATGTATTTCACTTTACTGTGTTAGTGTACATTCTTTCTGAACTCTTTATTTAGATGAATCACTTCACTTTAACTTGTGTGAAGACGTAGCGCTGATAAAAAACAGCTTTATGCTAATATCTTTTGGATGGTTCACCAAAGACAAGCTGGTTACCGTAGTAACATTTAGTCGACCATATCCGGATCCTGAGATACAGACTATTCCCAGAAGCTGGTGCACTACATTTCTCAGTGGTGAAGGTAGACAGCAACAAAGAAACGATGAAAAAAACGCAGGATAACAGAATCGGCTTCGTCCATTTGGTCCGTAGCATAAACGGTAAAAGACAAGTCGGCTTTCTGTATCCCAGTAAGACCTCGGAATTGTTTCAGTACAGTTTCAGCTTGACCGTGTTTGCAAATCTCCATTTATCATTTTCGGAAGTAATTCCCCTACTGAGGCATTTGGAACACAGCCCAAATCCATTAGACTTTAATATCCTTGCCTCGTAGCCTTATGAGCACTCGAACCCGAAGTGCGCCATCATCTAACGATCTGTAGTGCTATGAAATCTCAGTTAAAGTGCTGTTACAGATCCACTCAGGAGGTTCCTCACATCACTCATTGATGGTTTGTTCTTTAGTATTTTATTTCATTTATTGTATGGTTATTTGTAGCATTTTTTTAGATCATCAAGTTCCAGGAATAGTAGAAAAAATGAATACTAGCAAAATAATATATTATAATTAATTGCATAGTACAGAATAAAATCCCTGGTGTTGATTTAACACTTTTAGAGTTTATTTAAGCCGAAATGGATCAAATAAACACTGCAGGATGTTAATTCAATACTGGGGAATTTGTAATAACATATCAAATCATGTATTGCACAGTGCTGTAAATAAAACAGCTGGTAGGTTTTACTGAGCGTGCTGGAGAATATCAGTTCTTTTGCTAACTTCGTCACACTCGCTCCTTTCTATTTTCATGCAAAACCAAGGAGTCGACATTTGTGATTTTTTCCCCCCATTTGAAAACTGGTTTGTCATGTAATATGTCGCTTTCTTTACAGGCACGCAAACATTCTTCTGTAATGTTCTTTATACATGAATTTTTGTGAATCTTTTTAGGGAATGGTCTTGTACATAATGCAGACATAATAAACAAAATTTGTACTACAGGTAATGTGGCACCTAAGACTTTTGCACAGTACTGTCCTGTATATGCAAATGTTTAGGCCCCTTATGCAAAAGTTTAGGCACCCCTTGATAAATAACAGATTCTGGTGTTTTTTTGTTATTGAAAAGATGTTAACACAGTCTCTCTTGGAAATGGAATAAATGCACAATATTTTCAGCAGACATTGATGCATAGTTACTTCTTATGCCATAAATTGAACAAAAATAAAAAAATAAAAACGTTATCATGGCACTGTGCAAAAGTTTGCGCACTCTAAGAGTCCCAGAGACTCAGATTCTTTTCACAAGGTTTCAGACCTTAATCAGTTTCTTAGATCTGATGCACGGCAACAGCTGTCATTAGTAAATGTCAATTTCAACGCTTTACAAATACTTTGACTCTTCAAACCTTGTACACACACTTGCGGACACTCAACAACCCTGGGTTCCTCTAAGCAGCTGTGTAAGAGTCTGAAAATGAAAGTTATTGATGCCCAGAATGCAGGAGAAGCTACAAGAAGATAACAAAGCGTCGTCAGCTTGCAGTTTCCACAGTGAGAAATGTCATTAAGAGACGGCAGTTCAGGGGAACTGTGGAGGTCAAGATGAGTTCTGGAAGACCAGGAAAACTCTGGGAGAGAACTGATCGTACGCTGGTCAGAAAGACAAATCAGAACCGCCATTTGCAAAAAACCTGCAGGAAGATTCAGCAGACTCAGGGGTGGTGGTGCACCGTTCCACAAGACCTTCATGGAAAAGTCAGCAGAAAACCTTACCTGCGTCCCATCATAAAATCCAGCATCAGAAGTCTGTAACAGAACATCTACAGGAGCCTGATGCGTTTTGGAAACAAGTGCTGTGGACTGATGAAGTTAAAATCGAACTCTTTGGCCACAATCAGCAAAGGCATGTTTGGAGAAAAAAGGAGCAGCATTTCATGAAAAGATCACCTGGACAACTATTAAGCATGGAGGTGGATCTATCACGCTTTGGGGTTGTGTTGCAGCCAGTGGCACAGGAAACACTGCAGGGGTGGAGGGAAGAATGGATTCCACTAAATACCAGCAAATCTGGAAGCAAACATCACATCATCTGTAAAAAAGCTGAAGCTGAAAAGAGGAGCTTCTACACCAGGACGATGATCCTAAACATACCTCGAAATCCACTATGGAAAACCTCAAGAGACACAAGCTGAATGTGTTGGAACGACCATCACAGTCCCCTGATTTACACATCACTGAACATTTGTGTGTAGATCTTAAAAGAGCTGTGCAGGCAAGACGACCAGAGAATATTACAGGACTAGAAGCCTTTAGCAAGGAGGAATGAGAGAAAATACCAAGTACAAGGACTTTTAGCGGCTATAAAAAGCGTTTACAAGCTGTGATATCTGCCAGAGGAGGCGTTACTGAGTACTGATCATGTACAGTAGGGTGCCCAAACTTTTGCACAGTGCCACAATAATGTTTGAATTTTTTTTTTTGTTCAATTTATGACATAAAAAGTATCTATGCATCAATGTGTTCTGAAAATATTGTGCTTTTTTTGTTCAGTTTCCAAGAGAGACAGTGTGAACATCATCTCTTCAATTTAAAAATAAAAGTCTGTTATTTATCAAGGGGTGCCTAAACATTTGCATAAGACTGTATAGTGTTTATATGGGACTGAGTATAATGTTATTAGTATTTCAAGTACTAACACTTTTAGACTATATTATATTCACAATAGTAGTGATGTTATTAGAATTACAATTATTAACTGTATATTAATAGTAGAAATTAAAATCTTAGTAATAACATTATGAGTGTGTTGGTAGTTGTAATATCAGTATTAATGTTATTAGTAGCAGGAGTAAGACTAGTAGAATGACTAGTAACACAACTATTGTGACTGTCCGCGTCGTTCTGTTCACGGCTAACGCTTAGCTACAAAGCTAACTAGCTTCTAACACGAGGCTGAATCCCAAATCCCTCTCTAACCCCTGATCAAGGGCACTACTGGGTGTGTGGGACAAGGGAGTGTACACCCTACATAGTGCACTAGCTTTCTATTTAACACTACTTGGGATTCGACCCCAGAACCCTGAAGTTAGCGGAGCTGATAATATTCTCAAGTGTAATCAGTGTAAATCTGGTGAGTTTCTCAGGACTGTCCAACACCTCCATGGTTTATTCTCCTCACCTGGAGCACCTACAGAGAACCGCTCAGAGTTTAACACCACTCTCACCTCCTGCTCATTACACTGACTGTCGCTCGCTAACTGTCAGTCGCCAGCAAAATAACTGGTTAAATAAAGAAACAAATCATAATCTGCTGATAATAAATGGTGTTTGTGGAACTGTTGAATAAAAGCGATATCACACATGGAAATGATGCCAATGTCGATGCGGACATGACAGTGCTTATAATATTATTATTAATTAAAAGTAATACTGCTGTAAACTGTAGTAGTAATAATAATAGCACAGCTGGTATACAGTAGATGAGTTTTAGTAGTTGTAGTAATGTCGCTTCTCGTGTTAGTACTTTTAGAATTAATACTTTTCGCTGTAGTAATAGTAGCAGTAATATTGTTTTTCAAGTTTAATAAAATATACATTTTTGATGTAGTGTCAATCTAATTTATATTAGCAGTAACAGGAGTATTTGTGTTAGTGCCAATTTCATTAGTATTAAAGTTATCATCATGTAAGTACTTTACTTTTTACTGTTACTCTACCTAACATACTTCACTTTGGAAAGATAAGAAAGAAATTTTTTGTTAGTAGCCTTAGCCAATGCTAATGTTTCTCCATTGGTTCCTTCATAATAAAGGAATTCATTTAGCATCAGAAACGAAACTCAAACTCAAAGTTCAAACTCGAGTAAAAGTTGTAATTGTCCTGTTTTTTTTTTATATTTTCTTTCATATATTTATTCTTTCTTTTGTTCTTACACACACTTGACGTTCTCCTCTGTAAGTGCGCTCTTAGTAACGCTGCAGTGTTTAGTGTGTGAGGGTGAAACAGAAGCCGCACCAGGAAGTTAAAGGATTTTCGACTTCCTCTCAGATCACAGGGCTCTCGATACATTACAGTCTAGATAATTACATCGAATAATTTGTCCCCTTCTTGCCAAGTCATTTATCTTGTGTGTGTGTGTGTGTGTGTGTGTGTTGTGTGTGTGTGTGTGTGTGTGTAGCGGGGGATTGGACTTTTTTTAATAAGAGATCTGAAGATTCAAAGATTCTGAGAGATTAAATGATGTAGAATGAGCACAAGAGAGATTCTGGATTCTAAATCACTATTACTGTGTCGATTTTTGTCAGGGTTCTGCTTCTTAATTACGCACCTTTTACACAATCAAAGTTATTTCGATCATGATATATGACTGTATTCTACATACACACATATTTGTAATGTACAGTAATTCCAAATGTAAATCCCTCATGTATTTTAGATTCATTAATGAAATATTTCAAGCCTTTTTTGTTTCAATTTCAATTACTATGGCTAACAGCTCATGAATAAAAAATCCAATATCTCAGACTATTAGAATATTTCATTAGACGTTTGAACAAATGACTCTTCATACAGTGTGTGTATCTCTGGGTCCACCTCAGTGCATGCATGGGGAAGACTGCTGACCTCATCCACTTCCTCCACCAAGAGCCACAGAAGGTCATCTAATGAAACGACTGGCTGTTCACACAGCGCTGCATAGAAGTGAATTCATGGAAAGTTTCCTGGAAGGGAAAAGTGTTGTAGGAAACCAGGCAACAGGGACGGCTACAGCCTTAAAAAGATTATAAAGCAAAGCTGATTCAAGAGCTTGAGAGAGCTTCAGACAGATGGCGTGAGGCTGGAGTCAGTGTACCAAGAGCCACCGCACACAGACGTCTTCAGGAAATGGGCTACAACTGCTACATCGCTAGTATCACGTCTCTCCTGATCCAAAGTCAAGGTGAAATTTATTGTCAATACGAACATGTAAAATTTACACAGCGGATCGAAATTTCGTTCTTCAGACTCCAGAAGTGCAAAAAAGTGTTTAAACATACAACAAGTAACATGCAGACAAACAACAAAGACAATCCAGAGACAATATCCGGAAGGCATCTTACCTGGACTGAGGAGAAAACGAACTGGACCATTGCTCAGTGGTCCAAAGTTCTCTTTCCCAATGAAAATAAATTTTGCATTTCATTTGAAAATAATTAACCTTAACCCAGAGTCCGGAGGAAGATTAGAAACCCCTAAACCAACAATACAGACGAGCTGAAGGCTGGTATCAAAGCAACCTGGCTCATCGCCTCCACGCCGCACTGATGCAGGATCGGTGCTAAAGGAACGTCAACCAAGTATCGAGCGCATACGGTAAATGATAAGACTACTTTTCACAAGTTGGACGTTTCTATACTGTAAATCCTCTTTTGATTGATCTTAGCATATAATCTAATATTTAGAGATAAACGATTTTTTATTTTTATGAGCTATAATCCCTAATAATTTATATTGAAACAAAATGAGGCTTTTTAAAAAAGGTTTCTAACTGCGCAGCACAGTGTTTAAATGATTTCTAAGTCAATTTATCCACTTTTCATTTGAGTTTAATTATTTTGTATCCACAGTCCTACTCAGTGATTGAGTGCATTATAATGCGCAACAAGCTCTGGCAAAGTCCGTAAGCTTTCCAGAGTGTTTGCCCTCGGTGTGACCTCATTACATAAGGAATTATTTATAGCAGCAGGTTTATTCAGGAGCAGTAGCGAAACAGGTGCATTAATATTGTCTATGCTGAATGTATTATACAATGGAACAAAGTTTTAGGTGCTGCACATTTGTCTCATTTGCATGTGACCTCTGACAGTGTGATCCTCAGGAGGTACCTGCTGGAAACTCGAGCATGATCCCATACCAGCTTTTTATTATAAATATCACCATTCAGAGTAAAACACAGACCATTGTTAAAGTTTCTACCCTGATCATGCAGTCATCGCGAGTGAGAATGCAAACCCAGACGAGAGGTTTACACGTGTTTAAAGCGTGAGGTCAAAAACGCAGTTCTGGTGAGGACAGCGACCCGCCACCCCAAACCGAGGACCCCGAGTTTGATTGTCATTATAGGTGCTTTGCCTTATAAACATTTTTGCTTTACTTAACGGTACAGCTGTTATCTTGATACTCTTGTTTTTTATTTACTTCCTGTCCTACTGTACTGTATAATGACATTGACAGAAGCTCCTTAGTGGATACACTGATTTTGAGAGATGATATTCAGCGGTACCTCAATGTTCCTCAGCGCCTCCTGTGATTAATCTCATTGTCCTCCATGACAAATGACCCACTCCCTCAACAGTGACCCATTTTATGAAGTAAACAGCGTATCTTCTTTAGCATTACTGATGTTACCGTTGCGCCCTACTTTCACACTTGTGGACAGAAAAAAAGCCCAAGCAAACGTTTGTAGTTTCAAGTTTTACTTGTTTCTTATATTTTACCTTAAACTTAATTTCTTACATTTAATGTTTTCTGTAAAATAAAATAAAAACACACACAATTTGTTACAAACAAAAAATTTCATTTAAAAAAAATGGAAATATGTTCCCAAAGAGTGAACAAATACATTCCACATAATGTGGTCAAATACAAGGTTACAGAGTGAAAAATAAACCATTACAGAGTGGACAAATACACCATTACAGTGAGTGAAAATGCAGGGTGGACTAATATACACCATATAATAATAATAATAATAATAATAATAATAATAATAATAATAATACACCATCATAAAGTGGACAAATACAGTGTCACAAAGACAGTGAATAAAGGGTTACAGTGTGGACAAATACACCATTACAGAGTGGTCAAACACAGGGTTACGGAATGGACGAATATACCGATACAGAATGAAAAAATGCAATGTTACAGAGAGGACAAATACAAGGTTACAGAGTGGACAAACATGGTGTTATAGAGTGAAAAAATACACTCTTACATAGTGGACAAATGCAACATTACAGAGAGGACGCATGCACTATTAATGAGTGGACAAATAGATCATTGCAGACTGGACAAATACACTGTTTGCAAAATGGTCATATATGTCATTACAGAGTGGACAAGTAAACCATTACAGAGTGGACAAGTAAACCATTACAGAGTGGATAAGTAAACTATTACAGAGTGGACAAGTAAACCATTACAGAGTGGACAAGTATACCATTACAGAGTGGACAAGTAAACCATTACAGAGTGGACAAGTAAACCATTACAGAGTGGACAAGTAAACCATTACAGAGTGGACAAGTAAACCATTACAGAGTGGAAGACAATTTCAGATTAAATTTCCTGTAAATTAGTCACAAGTATATTTCAGTATAGAAGTGTGGTTTGTTCCAAAGAATAAAGACACAATATTTAAGTTGATAAAGGATCATTTATATTGCGCAATAATATTTCAGTTTTCATGCAGCCAAAGACCTGAATTAATTTGAGCTTAAATGATCACGTTTATACAATCGTATGCAGCTCAGGTCCTTCTGCACTTTTTCACTCTGT
>JAAGKR010003497.1:52775-72775 GCA_011419295.1 Clarias macrocephalus
AGTGGACAAGTAAACCATTACAGAGTGGACAAGTAAACCATTACAGAGTGGACAAGTAAACCATTACAGAGTGGACAAGTAAACCATTACAGAGTGGAAGACAATTTCAGATTAAATTTCCTGTAAATTAATCACAAGTATATTTCAGTATAGAAGTGTGGTTTGTTCCAAAGAATAAAGACACAATATTTAAGTTGATAAAGGATCATTTATATTGCGCAATAATATTTCAGTTTTCATGCAGCCAAAGACCTGAATTAATTTGAGCTTAAATGATCACGTTTATACAATCATATGCAGCTCAGGTCCTTCTGCACTTTTTCACTCTGTGTGTGTGTGTGTGTGTGTGTGTGTGTGTGTGTGTGTGTGTGTGTGTGTGTGTGTGTGTGTCTTAGTTTGCACTTCAAAATACATGTGCAGTATATGTGACTTTTTTTCCCTTGAGAGATTTGTTATGCTACTCAGTCTGTATATGAGATAAGCACAGTGTGTGAACTTTAGCAGCAGATGGATAAAAAAATGGTACCAACAATCTGAGGTGTGGAGCACAGTGTATGGAATCCCAATGATCCAACTTGTGCTTTTACAACTCATTAAGGTTTTATATACTGTATAGACTAAAGAAAAAAGTAATTATGGAAATATTTCAAAATCTGATTATGCAACATTATAGTTAGAAACAAAAAAAACAATGATTTGCCCATAAACACTGCTGTTAAACAATATCTAAAACCGTTTTACACAATCTGTTTGCGAGACATTTATCTATGTGATTCATCAAAATTTGGAAGAGTGCAGGACGAATTATCATCTACCTTCAACCGTTTTCCGGAAAATGATAAAATTATTAGTATTATATATTGTTAATTATTATTTTTGTGTTAATTTTTTGCTTTCGACAGAAAGAAAACTCGAGCTCAGTGAAACAGAACAGAAACCATTGTGCATTTTTAATCCATTAATTTCATTATAATCCTACTTCACGGTGCAGGACAAAAAATCGAGACAGAGGAAAAATGCGATGTCATGGATTATTAATAACCGAACTCTTCATTCCTGCAGCACAGAGGAATATTAGAATATTGAGATAGTCACGTTTCCCTGCATGAGGAGGCCTCATCATTAACCTCACAGTAAAAGTGTGTCAGGTTTCAACCCATGAGACCCTTCTGCCATCTAGAGGATGGGAACATCCGAAGGAAAAAAGAAGAGGAACGTAAGAGAAAAACTCCTTGCAGTGGAAGTGAAGTGGTTTGTGGATCAGTACAAAACCCTGATGCCATTATGTCGATTCTTTTTCACTAATTTAAGTCAAAATCATTTATTTAATTTAGGAATCAAACATTGTTGTAGTTACTAAAGTTACCCAGAAGGCATTGCAGAAAAAAGAAGGTATAAATATTATGTCAAAATGCTCCAGCTGAATTTCTGAAGACTCTGAGAACCAATCACTGATCACTATTGTTACTATTGATCGAACATTTGGTTCCTGGCAACCGATTCCTTATTATCTACTGTTACAAATCTCAGATCTGTTGGCAAATCATTTAGAAACATGTCTGAACAATTGCTACCGTCATTACAGTTAGCATAGAGTGCTAAATGCTAAATGCTAAAAATAGCATACACTCGACTGTGATAGAATTTTAATCAACATAAACGTCTCTTTTCTCTTCTTAAAATATGATTAGTTCTTTCTGCTGTGCCTCTGCAGAAGTGAGAATTTATCAGCTAAAACATGACAAAATCTCTTTTTAAAAAACGCTCGGCAGGGAAGCGCAGAGTTGCGTCTCCGGCTGTGTCACAGCGCCGGGCCTGTCAGAAACCGTCCCGCTTTAATTACGTGAGCTCAGAATATAATTATATAATTTACTTCACAGGAGGGATTTTTATCACGAATGTTGGCTTGGGAAAATAAATGTAATTATAGATACTGCTGATGTAATTAGGTGCCGCTTTAATAAACGGTCTTCCAAAACGACCCGACAGTTGATTGTGGGAATTTGGACAGACGTGCGAACTTGTGAGTATTACTGTACACCATTGTCCCCTTTTAGACTCTGTTAAATGTGTCCACAGCGAGGAGTCTTGTGGTGCGAACGCTCAGCCTGCCTAGATACAAAGTGCGGAGGTGTACGTCACATCTCTGTCCCACGAACAGGAAGGAAGCTCCTGAAAATGTTTTCTTTCAGACGTTTGACCTTGCTGTGACCTTGAATCCTGTTTGGAGCGACGCTGACTCTATACGGATTTTTGTGTTCTTCAGATCTTAGATGCATCTTAGAGAGACACATGCATGGACAACCTCAAGAACCAAACAACAACAACAACACAACAACAACACAACAACCTAAGCTTAAAAATCTAAAATATAGTGACAAAGACATAAACTGGAACATAAACACTGTATTTATATACTGCTTATATTAAGAACAATAATCCTATGCTTTAAAGGTACAATATATTTGGTTCTAAAAATTCGGTTTGGCGTTTCCAAATTATCCGTAGTGTGTAAATGTGCTTTTTTAGTGTGTGTGTGTGTGTGTGTGTGTGTGTGTGTGTGTGTGTGTGTGTGTGTGTGCCCTTCAGTGTGTTGCCACCCTGTCCGTGGTGTCCCCTGCATTGTGCCCTGAGTCTCCTGGGATAGGCTCCGCCCCCGCGATCCTGAATACAGGTTAAAGCGGTATAGATGATGAGAGGATGAAACAGCTGAAAACCTTGCAATATTAACTCACAGTGATTTATTCAAAGATGTTGGGATTGAACAGACTGATTTTCTTCAAAAATATTTTTTTTCTTTTTGTTTATAATAGCTTGCATATTGATTACACATTATGAATTCATTAATTTGTTTGTTTCTTTACTTCAGTTCATTAATTTATTTGTTTGCTTTTATTATTTAATTACTTGTTTATTGGTCAGTTTTATAGTTATGACTTATATCTTTCTTAAGAGAGATAAATTCATTATAATAGTTTTTTCTTAAAATAATTTTTAAGAAAAAAAAAGACAAAAATAATCCATCACAGTTAACACTAAAATGAATTTTTTATTAATTTATTCATGCTCAATTTTAAAAGCGTCAAATGTTTTATAAATTATGAAATATACAGTATATGTAATAATAATAAAAATATCAAAAGTATAAAGTTATTTTAAAACACTTTTAAGGAGAAAAAGAAATGAAAGTGTGTCTGGAACTTTGTTCAGCAGAATATCATCATCAGGGCGACACACAGCAGCACGGCTGTGCTTTTATCATAAATCCTAATTTGTTGAATTATTGATGGAGATGTGGCCTTTAATGGGGAAGAGCATGTGTGTGTGTGTGTGTGTGTGTGTGTGTGTGTGTGTGTGTGTGTATGTGTGTGTGTGTGTGTGTTTTAGCAAAAGGAGCAGCAGTGTACAAAGCTACATTTTGGCTGCTACATTTTCTTTTTTTTCGACTTTCTTTCACTGTTACACGCATAAAATCTTACAAAATTAATCAGTTATTATTTCATCAGAACCCTGTGATTATTATCTTGGTGTTCCCATGAACAACTGCTATAACACACACACACACACACACACACACACACACACACACACACACACACACACACACACTTCAAAATTAGTAGAAAATATTATTTTTTTGACAAAATGTTTTTTGCATCCTTCTCAGAAAGCTTTTAAGAAAAGAAGAAAAAGTTTAATTTTGAGAAACTGTATATAGATTTAGCCGAATGCATAAAAACTTTAGGGGGAAAAATATTAATATAATATTATTAATATTATAATGTATTTCTCATAATATTGTCATATATATCAATATATAACATATAGCATTAACTTTAGTATTAAAATATTTACACAAGGGTTTTTTTTTTTCCTGAAGTATAATTTTTTTGGCTGACTCTGTACAAAACACAGAAATATTGGGAAACCATTAAAAATTATTAATCAAATAAGAAAAAAATATTGATTGATTCATATTTTGTACTAGCACACAAGCTCTTACATAAATCAATAATAAAAAATTACTAATTGTAGATTAATTTTTTATTTATGTCTTTGTCACTAGCTTGTGTTATTTGCCATTATTTGACATTATGTTATAAATAAATCTAAAATTAATCTAATTGTCAATTAATTGGTTGTCAGTCTGCTGTACCATTTCTGCTGCTCCTTTAGGGGTCACGTTACTTTTCACACGGGTTTTACACCAGATGCCCTTCCTAACACCACCCTCCCTTTTTTAATTGACACTAATAAAACCCTGCAGCCCTCAGTGGCTGGATGTGGGGCGTCGGCTGGGATTCCAAGCCGAAATTTTTCTGCATTTCAGGGTAGAGCCGCAGATCGGATATTTTTTAAATATTCTTTCTTTCTTTTTTTTTTAAGTTGTTTGTCTATTAGAATCTTCTTAAATAGAATTTAATTCAACATTCTGATAAATAAAGAAAAAAAGTAAAAAGCAAACTTTACTCATGCTATTTACTCCGTTATACTGCAGGTGTTTTATATATATTCATTATAGTTTTCTGACTTTCCCTAAAGTCAGTGAAATCCTGCATTATAAAGTAAAATACACATCCTCAAGCCAATCAGCATTCAGACTGAACACGGTCCAATAACTATACGGTAATGCACTGACAAATCATATTAAACTAAATGAACCTGTTAAGGTATGTTTTGGAATGTTTATGTTCGATATGGCACTTCAGGACTAACAGGACTAAGCCAACGTCTCACAACCGCACTGTGCTGTTATAGGAAAAGAATCATCTTCAGGTTCAGAACATAAACTAAGCTTCGTCACGCTGCAGGATCACTTGAGCACTTTATTGTAACACACACACGGAGGATGTTTGGCCAGCGTAAGATGTGTGTGTGTTTACACTGAAGGACCTCCGTCTCCTCAGCACTCGAGAGCCGGATGTGAGGATGTGACGGTCTTACTGATGAACATCTCCGCACTGACTGCAACAACAAGTGATGTGACACACTCCAACAAGCTGGAGTTTTCAAGATACGCCTTTTCACCTTGTGGAATAAGAAACAGAGAAACACACACACACTCATACACACACTCACACGCCTCTCCATTTAGTCTATAAGGCTGAACTCGTGTCACGCTCTGTCTGTCTCTGAAAGGTGCCTTTCACCATCCGAATGAATTTCACGTCTCAAATGCTGCAATGCTGCGCCTCTGAAATGCAGGAAGAGAAACACATGGTGGACTGTTGCTAGGAAACACACACACACACAAACACACACACACACACACACAGATGTCAAAGTGCCATTTTTGTTCCTGACTTTATGACACTAAACTGAAATGCCATGGGACTCTCATGCACACTGTCTGCATTATGATACTCACTCACTCACTCACTCATCATCTATAGGCGCTTAATCCTGTATTCAGGGTCACGGGGGGCCTGGAGCCTATCCCAGGAGACATAGGGCACATGGCAGGGTACATCCTGGACAGGGTGCCAATCCATCGCAGGGCACAGACACACACACATACACTCACTCATTCACACACAATTTGGGAAAGACAATTAGCCTAACCTTCATGTCTTTGGACTGTGGGAGGAAACCCACCAAGCACGGGGAGAACATGCAAACTCCATACACACAGAGACAGGAATCGAGCCTGGCCGAGGCGACAGTGCTAACCACTACATCACCGTGCCGCCCATTATGATACTGTTATATTTTTATTTTCAAACATGTTTATTAATGCTTCTTTACTTTAATCTTATTTTTGCAAAACCTATAGAGAAGTTTCATTAGTTTATTGTCTGAAGGTTTTTCAGGGTTTTTCCTATTTCATGTTCATTTTGTTACTGATTCTGGAGAAACACATTGAACAACTGCTTCTAAAAGTGATACAGTAAACTGTTTAAATAAGACTTTACAATAATATATACTAATAACACCTCCATCACTTCTCCACACCGCTCATCCTGTACAGGGCCACAGCGGGTCTGGAGTCTGGAGTCTGGAGCCCAGGGAGCTCAGGGCATGAGGCGAGGTACCAATCACAGCCTACAGGGTGTGTCTCTGGACTGGGAGGAAACCGGAGTACATGGAGGAAACCTACCGAGCACAGGGACAACATGCACACACTCCACACACACTCCACACACACTCAGATCCATGCAGTGTAGGTGTGAGGAGACGGTGATAAACATACTGTAAGTCCCCTACATATGAATGCAGATACGGCAAATTTGTCCAATTTGTTCATAAGTCCAATTTGTTTGTAAATCCAGCAACCATTGTCACTGGGTACAAGGTACTAGGCTACTAACACAATTGGCTATACACAGCATCAAACTTATGATCCATGATCTTGTCCTTATGTTCATATGTAGGGGACTCACTGTAAACTGTAAAATGCAGAGTCACATACAGTAAGTAAAACAGTTAGAGCAGTAAAAAACTCACTAAAATAATTATGTATTACAGTTGAGGAAAACTTTAAATAGCCAGAAAAATGCACAAAAACAATTAAACCATAAACCATTAAACAATTAATAATAAAATGTATACAGTTGGAATAATTGAACCGGTGCGACTGTAAATTCCTACAGTATGTTCATTACTCTGCTGAGTCACTGTGTGGATCAGTGAATCTTTCTGTCATTACTTTAGATTTTTACATTTTATATCGTTAGATTTTTTTTTCTTGTTGGTGTACAAGTCAAGTTTGCACTTTCATGAGTCAGTGAATCCTTTCAATTGTTTAGTCCAATACTCTTCGGCGAATCTTTTGTTCAGCGAGTTTAACGGCTCCTGTTCAAGCTAATTTAGTCAAGTAGCGATGTGAGAACTCGTAGGGCTTTTTCTCGTGGCTGTGACAAATGAACAAATGAGTTATTTCTAGGAAGGGGCTAAAACGTCTCATGTCACTAAATAAAGTCCTGAATGTTAAGTTAACTCGTGGAGCGGAGACCGAGTGAGCGCTGATGGCTAATTAACAAGCTGAGATTAACCACAGAAATTGATTCCTGAAATTAAAGTCAAACCAAATATCAACTTAATTAACAACAGTTTAAAAATATAGTATTTGTGGCAAAGTGACCTCAGGACCACACACACACACACACACACACACATGGCTAACTAGTCACTAATTTACTGCTAGCTAATGCTCACTAGCGAACTGAATACATCAAAGGAAAGGCTTGTGCTGCTGTTCAAATTGGCTGAACACTGCCCATTTGCGCACACACTCTCTCACACACACACACACACACACACACACACACACACACACACACACACACACATATCCGTCATAGCTCTGTGACCGCCTAAGAGTCTCTCCTGTGTTTAAGATTCAAAGCAGGTAGAAACTCCGGCTGAGCTCAAACACGGCTGCCCACAAATCAGCCAGAAACGAGCTTTTTCTCAGAATTCATTTCCCAGGACAAAACAATTATCATATTCAAAGACGTCTGGGAATAAAAATAGCTCTTCCTCTTTCACACTCTAGCATTAATGCCTGTTTATTTGCGTTATCCTGTCAGCTGTGTTAAGCCTAATTAACTTGTAATAGATACTCGGCTAATCGTGTGTGTGATGAATTGGAAAAAAATTTGTTTCTAAGGGGAAAATAACAAGGTGATAATTTGTGACAACGACATCTTTAAAAAAAAAAATGCAGAGGAGTTGAACAATATCCCTGATGCTGCTAAGGGGTTGCTAAGGTGGTTGTTACAATGTTCCATTCAGTTGTTTGGGTGTTTGCAGACTTCTGCTGTGGTATCCCATGTGGTTGCTAGGGTGTTGCTAGGGAGGGTATAAATTGCAAGATGGTTCTCCGAATGGTTGTTAGGGTGTTGCTAATGTGTCTAGTATCTCTATAATAACTGCTATTATCCGTAATATCTCTCAGGGGGTTGTTCGGTGGTTCTATGGTGCTTGAAATTATTGCTAAACTGTTGCTAGGTGGTTGCTATGATGCTCCAAATGTTTCTAGCATGTTGCTTAGGGATTTGTTGTGGTTGTCGCGAGGTTGCTATGCGGTTGCTAGGATGTAAGTGTGAACTTTGGGACAGTGTGTGACACAGAGGTTGTTGTTGAGGACGCTGCTCTCCATCAGCCTCGATTAACCCAGCGTGATAAGCAATTCAGGTCTATCATCAGTAATAAGTGTTTCCATGGCAACGCTGATGATCAGAGTCAATGCAGTCAGTAAAGGTCAAACAGTCGTTTAAGTGCTGGAAGTTAATCTCTAACTTCTAACCATCATCAAGTCAGTGAATCTATGATCCTTACTTTATCCTACATTCCCTTTACTCTCCCTCTCACTCACTCCAGCCCAGGCTAATGAGTGTGAACCACACCAGGGGGCGCTGCACAGGCATCGGGGTGTAGTGGTGACAGGACACACTTTCAGAAAGTTTACACAGTTTACTTCAAATTCTCCGGTGCTCTATTCACTTGATAACGAGTTCAAATACTGTAGAACATTTAAACTGTATATCCGTCATGTACGACTTGCGTGACGTTATGGCTAGTTAGCCTGTAGCTAGCTGGGACAATGTCAATGTCACAAGTGAACAGAAGGGAAATACTTCCTTCTAACGCGGAGAAAAGGCCAACATTCAAACCTCAATTGTTTTTTTATTTTTCCTGATCATCATCTTAGCAACAGCCTTCAAACTCACAGCGTTTACAGGAAAGCAGTAAAAGTTTGACCTTAGGAACCCTGGCTCTTGTCTTGAAGCCTCATCAAAGATGGAAAATGCTAATCACCTCTGTGTAATGGCCACCATTAGGCACTAACGCTACACTTAACTATTAGCATAAGCAAGAAACTCGAACACCACATTATCCAGTGACCTCAGAGCGACTCTGAGGAGAACAACAGCTTTTCCTTCCAGGAGCTGAAGAATTATCTTGTTTTTTAACCATTGTCTTATGATTAACGTTAATGGGTAAAAACACGTACAGTGTCTTATTTTGGCTAACAAGCTAATCAATTTTGCCAGTTCAGTTTAATGTTAGCATAAAAATTTTAAGCAAATGTGTAAAACAAATTTCATATTTCATAGCAATGACAAAAATGGTATAAGGTTCCGTTCACACACATTAGCATGGAGTTGTATGTGATGAGATGTTAGTTAGCATAAATAAATGAAGGAACTGTAGACATTTACATGAGAATTTTTACACAATACACGATTTGTCTTCTTCTTCTTCTTTGTCTTTCGGCTGTTCCCTCTCAGGCGTCGCCACAGCGAATCATCTGCCTCCAGCTACCCCTGTCCTCTGCATCCTCTTCTCTCACACCAACTCTTAACTTCATGTCCCCTCTCACTGCATCCATACATCCCCTCTTTGGTCTTCCTCTAGACGTCCAGGACAGGATCTAGAATGAGCCCATCAGAGGAACAGCCCATGTTAGATGTTTTGTCCCTCTGATGAACTCCTTCTTGATCCTGTCCATCCTCGTCACGCCCACAGAGAACCTCAACATCTTCATCTCTGCTACCTCCAGCTCCGCCTCCTGTCTTTTCCTAAGTGCCGCTGTCTCTACACACCCGACGCTTTCCTCCACCCGTCCCACCTGTACACGCCTCTTCACCTCCTTTCCACACTCCTTTTCCGTTGCTCTGGGCCGTTGATCCTACAGTAAGTACTTAAAGCCCTGCGCCTTCTTTAGCTCTGCTCCCTGTAGCCTCACCGTTCCACTCGGGTTCCTCTCATTCACACACACGTATTCTACGACTAACCTTCATTCCGCTGCTTTCCAGAGCGTATGTACCTCCACCTCTCTAGATTTTCCTCCACCTGCTCTCGCTACAAAGCACAATGTCATCTGCAAACATCATAGTCCATGGAGACTCCTGTCTAACCTCATCTGTCATCCTGTCCATCACCAGAGCAAACGAGAAGGGGCTCAGAGCCGATCCTTGATGCAGACCCACCTCCACCTTGAACTCCTCTGTCACACCTACAGCACATCTCAGCACTGTCTTACAGTTCACATACCTGTCCTGCACCACTGCAATATACTTCAGTGCCCCTCCAGACCTCCTCATACAACACCACAGCTCCTCTCTCGGCAACCTGTCTTACACTTTTTTACAATCCACAAAGACACAATGCAACTCTTTATTACCTTCTCTGTACTTCTCCATCAGCATCCTCAAAGCAAATACTGCATCTGTTGTTCTCTTTCCAGGCATGAAACCATATTGTTGCTCACAAATGCTCTCCTCTGCCCTTAATCTAGCTTCCACTACTCTTTCCCAAAGCTTCATTATATGGCTCATCAGCTTTATTCCTCTGTTCCACAGCTCTAGACATCTTCTTCTTAAAGATTGGCACTAATACACTTCTACTTCATTCCTCTGGAATCCTCTCACTCTCCAAGATCAATACAATACACCACTGTGTAAATTACACAATATTACACAACCAAGTTCAATTTATATATTTCATGCTTTAAATGTTTTCCTCTATTGCTTTATGTTTTTTTCCATATAATAATACACACACTGTAAATTTTCCCATCTTTAATTGTTTCACGTGATCACGTCACCAGACATTTACACAATGTCTCATAATTAAACCAATATTGCTTTTTAATTGCTTCTCATCGCCGGTCCCCTATAAATATCTGCCTTAAATAACTATATTAAAAATAATTATTAGAGTACAAATATGAAATAATCAATATAAAAATAAAGGAGTAAAAGCTCTCAGTGGGAGAGAAAGAGAAGTGTATTTGAGGATTTTACTGTTTTAGACGCAATACAAGAGATAACCACAAGATGGCAGCACAACCATACAAAACTTCCACCTGGTGCATCGAATGTGTTTTAGTTTTGTTTTATTATTTTTACTATTATTATTATCATTATTATGTTTGCTTGCCTTATTTTTCAAGAGTTGTCATCACTATTGCCACCATTTTAACTGCACAGTTTAATGCGCGTATTATTATTATTATTATTATTATTATTATTATTATTATTATTATTATTATTAGAGAGAGATGCAGAATTATCAATACTTTCAGATGTAATACAACATATAGCCACACGATGGCAGCACAATAATACAACAACTCCACCCACAGCATTAGTTGTTTCAATCCTGTTTTAACTGTCAGATAATAATCTGTGTCCAATAGACTCAAACTCCTCAGTGATCACAGCACTGTGTGTTATATTTAATGGATTCACACAAGTAAATTCTGTCCCTTCATTTTGTTAAAACGTATAACAGTTAAATGGATTTATTTGTTTGTTTCCTCACCAATTAAAATAAACTCCAATAATAAAAAACTCACTCATTGAGAGTTATTGATCTCTTATCCTGTATCTCCTGGACTCGGGGCACTAGCCGGAAAACACCCTGGTCTGGGCACATGACACACACACACACACACACACACACACACACACACACACACACACTAAGGGCAATCTGCATGTGTTTGGACTGTGGGGGGAAACCAGTGAATCGAACACTTGACCTTAGAAGGCTCACAGTGCTAACTACTATAATATTATTACTAATAATATGTTTTATTATTACACTTGAACCTTCACTCATCATCTATACCGTTTAATCCTGTATTCAGGGTTACGGGGGGGCGGAGCCTATCCCAGGAGACTTAGGACACATGGCAGGGTACACACACGACGGGCAATTTGTGAACGCCAATTAGCCTAACCTACATGTCTTTGGACTGTGGGAGGAAACTGCAGTACCCGGAGGAAACCCACCAAGCACAGGGAGAACATGCCAGGGGTCGAACCCGGACCCCGGCGGTGCAAGGCGACAGTGCTAACCACTACACCACCGTGCCGCCTACACTTGAACAGTCATTTGAAATAATGATTTTATTTTCTCAGTGCTATTAAATTCAAGTGTAATACACAACATTTTAATATTAAAACATTGATATTATATTAGTATTTTTAATATATTAGTTTTTTACATTGAAGTTATAAACACATATCTGAATAAAAAGCTCAGTAGGGTTATGGATAAACTTGCTACAAGCTTTAAAACTAATTAATTAAAGTGTTAAAGAGTTTTAATGGACAAATTATGTTTTTTATAAATATTAATAATAAATAATAATTAATTATTGATGAAAATCACAGCTTGTTTTGTGTCACAATTAAAGCATTGGACACATTTATGTAAAAAAAAAGATTGCCAGTACAGTGAATAAATTAAGGGGGCGATCCTCTGATTGGTCACCCACAAGAACCGAACAACCAATCAGAGTTCAGCTTCGTTGTCCACACGTGTCACATGGAAGTTCTGGACAAAGGCTCACAAGCGGCTTTTTCAGATTTGATTCTTATGAATTGAGGTCATATTTATGAGTTTGATGAATTCTATTTAAAATAGTGTGTGTGTGTGTGTGTGTGTGGGGAAGAATAAATGAGGTTTTATGGACTTCCTGATAGCAGTCTAGGAGTTTGTGAAGTCCTCCTGCTTGGCTTTAGGGCCTTCATCCTGGAAATAAACGTTCTACACCCTTCATATGAGATCAGGCCAAGTGTAGAGTTTTCCACTTGTTGGGAAACTCCCTACAGCACACACGCACACGCACACACACACACACACACACACACACACAGACACTGCAGGGAGTGTTTGGATGTTTGAGCTGGTTCATGCTGCATGATGAATCAGCATTTTGAGTGTTTTTGTTGGATTTTGGGTCAAATCAGTTCACGGTGACGTCAGAGTGGAGCAGGAGCGCAAACACACAGCGGCCCTTTAACCAGGACCATTTGTTGAATCCTGGGGGACGAGACGCAGCGTCTTTCTGGAGGTCGAGCGTCAGCGTCACTGGTGGTGATGGAGAGCCGCGGGGTCGGCACAGGGGCGGAGTGTCTGATAAAATGGTCGAGAAAGTCATTTAAAAAAACTGCTGGAGAGTCTGTATAAAGACATGAGGCTTCATTACTATGAGGGAGCGACACACGAAACACACAAGCTCCGCCCTCTTCCACATGAATAAACTTTAACCCTTGATTATGTGCAAGAAAATGCGTAAGAACAAAAACGCATGTGAGAAAAAAGTTTATATTAATGGCACTTGGCGGACGCCCGTATCCAGTGCGACGTACGTCTCATCAGACGTCTGGGCAGATGAGGCTTAAGGGCCGTGCTCAGGGGTCCGGGGTTGCTGGGGTTTGAACCTGAGACCTTCTGGTCAGTATTCCACATTCGACATCTTTTACTGCTAATGAACTTAAGAAAGACACGCCCCTTAGGGGTGGGGCACATACATCCTCTAGAGCATTTATTCAGGCTACGTTCATATTACAAGTAAAGCTTCATGTCATGACTTTCATCTGTCCTCTGAAATCGTTACGTCTTTGCTCGCTCCATCTGGGTTAAGACGTTCGTTCATTTCAAACTATGGATGTGATTTTAGCAAAACAATCTGCTTGGGCTTTTGCTCTGGAGGACGGCGAGCTGTAGCTGTTTCAGCAGCTGTTGCTGGCACTGACTGATGACATCATGCCCTACACATGCACAAAGTCACATGTTCTCATTCAAGTCACATGACCGTGTATCAGACATGTATCTAATCTAGGACCCCATATGAAAGTGACTCAGATCCAATCTGAAGAAAAGTCAGATTTATGTCACATTAAAGTAAAAAATTTGGATTTGAGCCACTTCAGGCTGGTAATGTGAACACAGCATTAGAAGAGAACCAGACTAGTACAGCATGAGTCATTCAAAATGTAATTCAAACTAATTCGTATACAGCGTTATAGGTTATTTTTACTTTTTTTCAACTTTTCTAGGCTGAAACTTGAAATTAATCACCAACAAGGCATCACAAACGCAGCCTGATTACTTTCAGTAGATGTACGTTTGAAAAACAAAAATGTTTTACACACACACACACACACACACACACACACACACACACACACACACACACACTGTATAAACACTCACATTGGGATTCTTTAATACTGTTCACTGTTTAATAAGACTTTTGGGAGATTATGTGAACATTTGATGGAATTTCAGCATCTCAATTCTCCTCCCTCATGAATTTTTGCCATAAGAATATATAATCTTTTCAAGAAATTAGCATCAGCATACAAACGAATGAACCGAACATCGGCTAAGTTGTGTGTATGTCCGGGAGCCGTTCAAAACTTGTTTGTATCAGTGGAAAGCCAAGTGAAGCGAATGAATGAACTTTAATGAATGGAATTATTTTTGCTGCATTTAGTGAAGACGCAGCACCGCGGGTCCCGATAATGTTATCAAGGACGGTATCAAGAAGAAAAAGGAGCCGCTTTCAGTTTTGCTAAAAAAGCAGCCAGTGCCGAGAGGAATCATAAATGAAGGTTATCCATCCATTCATCCAGGAACCCCTGTAGTCTTACTAGGGACAGTAGTGACTATCAGTGTATTTATTCCCAGCTGTGGTAGTTGTTCACACACTCATTCACACACTGCAGGCATTTGGGGAACGCTAGTTAGCCTAAACTGCAGGTCTTTGGACTGTGGGAGGAAACAGGAGTATAAGGAGGAAACCCACCAAGCACGGGGAGAACATACACATACAGACCCCGGGGCAGGAATCAAACCCAGAGCCAGAAGCCACCAAGCCACAGGTTAAGGAACAGTTTAATGTCTATGTACAGCGGTGCCTTGGTATACGAGTTTAATCCTCTCCAGAGACGGGTTCTCAAGGTGAAATGTCGTATTGTGAAACGCATTGTCCCATAGGAAATAATGTAAATGCACATAATCCGCTCCAGCTGCCCAGAAATATTACTAAAACCATAAACAACAATCAAAACATTTATAAAAAGACATATCAATAAAGTTAAATATGAAATAAATAGACATTAAGCTCACTTAACATTAATTTATGATTTCTCTCGGCACCGGCTGCTTTAAAAACTAAACTGAAATCGGCTCCCTTTTCTTCTTGCTACTTCTTACTTTGTTCACTTTTTTTTTTTTTTTTTTTGCAAAAAATGCTTTGTATGCCGAGGCAAATTTCTTGCTAAATGTTTATTCTCGAGGCATTTTCAAGGCGGGACGTTCTTATGTCTTGTCTTTTGTAAATGTGTTGATGGTTTTAATGTGCAGTTTGGGGGAAACGTCTTTCACACACCCCCCCCCCTGCAGTCTGTGTCTCAGTCTAGTGTCCGGGTGGTTTTGCTGTCTCATGAGTAGTTTATTAAGTGGTCGTGTGTGTGACGTCACTACTGTGCGCGTGCTGCTTTTTTAATTAGGGGGGAAGCGCGCGGCCCCTTTAAGGGCGACGCTCCTGGAAGTTCAGGACAAAAACGCTGCGTTCAGTCCTACGTGGACTTCCAACACACACACACACACACACACACAGAGTGTAATATCCTCCAGAACACACACACACACACTCCCTCTCGCAGACGGATGACACACACACACACACACACACACACCTCAGTCCGCTGGAACTCCCTGAGCTTCGGACCTGCGTGTGATTCCTGCGCATTAAAGCCGCTGTAGAGATCAGAGTGTGTGTCGGGGTGTTTATCCGGAGTGTGTGTCGGGGTGTTTATTCGGAGTGTGTGTCGGGGTGTTTATTCGGAGTGTTTATTCGGAGTGTGTGTCGGGGTGTTTATTCGGAGTGTTTATTCGGAGTGTGTGTCGGTTTTGCGCCACTATGCCGCGGCGGACCGTCCAGGATGTCACAGTTCAGGATGTCCAGAAGAGGAGAAATCCCAGCAAACATTATGTAAGTGTGTGTGTGTGTGTGTGTGTGTGTTAAAAGTCGAGTTGTGTTTGTGTTTAAAGTGAACAAAGAGCGGTGAGGATCAAAGCGCTTCACCGGCACGAGCGCAACACAAGGTTACAATGTTTACAAAACAGTTACAGAAGATTGTTACATTACAGGTCATATTTATAAACATATTAGATATGAAAGAATAGTGTGTGTGTGTGTGTCTCTCTCTCTCTCTCTCTCTCTCACACACACACACACACACAGCGGATCAGATTACAGTCTCTCCTTCAGGCTGCGTTCACACGCGCTTAACATTCCAGTTCATTTATTCTTCTCTCTTCTTTTTTCTCTTCTTCTCCACATGATCTCACACACACACACACACCCTGTGTTTATTCTGACACACACTGTAGTGGTGTTGTTGAGGATTTCTCCTTCACTCCAGCTCTCACTGTTAAAACTCATTTCTCTTCTTCTTCTTCTTTTCTTTTTTCTTTTCTTTCTCTCTCACTGTGCTGAGTCAGTGGACGAGATAGAAATATTTCAACCTGGAAAAGTCTTCATCGCCCTCCTCCTCCTCCTCCTCCTCACTCTCTCAGGACTCTTCAGCGTTTCTCAGCACCTTTCCTCTATTCTCACTGCCCCCATGCTAATGCTAACATGCTAACACCACTTTTTGTTAACATTTAAAATGAGAAAAGTCTGACCCACAGCCACGTTCTGCAAAAAGACTTTTATTTTGTACAGTTGTGAAGGAAACATCTGGCTCACGTCCAGCTCACTTCTGTCTCAGACTCTCTGATGCTTTATTAGCTCAGTCTCAGCTCAGTCTCAGCTCAGTCTCAGCTCAGTCTCAGCTCAGTCTCAGCTCAGTCTCAGCTCAGTCTGTCTGTTGATGGTTGTCTGTATGTCTGTATGTGTCTGGTCTTCTTTGTTTTCTTTGTCTCTGAGTCAGCTGTCTTTCAGTATCTTATCTCCTCCTCTCATCCCTCCATCCATAGACGAGTACACACACACACACACACACACACACACACACACACACACACACACACTGTTTGTATCGTAGAGGATGTGAAGTTCTCATCACGGTACACACATGAAACAGGATGTTCATCACCACAGCAGCCTACAAACATCCCAGAAATGTCTCTCTCTCTCTCTCACACACACACACACACACACACACACACACACACACACACACACACACACACACACACACACACAGAGGAGTGGACGTCATGCTGTAAATATCTGGCTTCACCTCCTACAGTTTCAAGAACATTTCTGTCTCTCTCTCTCTATTTTTTCTATCTGTCCTTCTCTCTGTCTGTCTCTTTCTTCTTATCTCTGTTTATCTACCTCTCGTCCCGTCTCTGCGTGTCTCTTAATGTCTGTTTATCTGTCTGTCTCTCTCTGCCTGTCCCTGTCTCTGTGCCTGTCGCTTCCTGTCTGTTTGTCTCTTCTTGTCTGTGCCTGTCTGTGTTTATCTGTCTGTGTATGTCTGTCTCTAGCATAAGCATATGTCTGCTTATACACATGTCTCACTTTGTCTTCCTGACAGTCTGTCTGTTTATTCATCTGTCTTTTTCTATTTGTCTCTCTACCTTCCTGTCTCTGTCTGTTACTCTGCCTGTCTGTCTCTTGCTGTTTCAGTTTTTCTATCTGTCTGTCTCCCATTGTCTGTCTGTTTCTGTTGTTATTTGTTTATATGACTCTCTTCTTGTCTGTCCAGCCGTCTTTCACTATCTGTCTGTCCTTCTTTTCTGTCTGTTTCTGCTGATATAATACCTGCCTCTTTCTGTCTCTCTCTCTGTCTCTCTGTTCCGGCTGTCGGGTTGTCTATCTTTCAGTCTGTGAGTTTTCCATGTCCCTCATGTCTCAGGCTTTAAACCCCAGAGATGGTGGAACGTCAGATGTTTGTCTGATTTACACTCAGCACCTTCTCCATCTCCTCACATCTCAGATCTGAGAAGCGTGCTATGGAGAAGCGTTACTCGCCCCCGGTGTGTGTGTGTGTGTGTGTGTGTGTGTGTGTGTGTGTGTGTGTGTGTGTGTGTTTTATTCCTTTCGCATCGCAGCATCTGCGCAACATCAAATATTTTTATTTATTATAAAGAAAGAAATCGCACTTTTATCTGTAAATAGTTTCCTGTTCTTGCGTTATGATGATCAGCTCAGTCGTGTTCCTGAGAAAAACCGCAAGGAAGAAATGAATAAAGGAAAGACAGAAGGAACAAATGCATGAACAAAGGATCGAAACAGTGGATGAAGTGGTGAATTGGTGGAAGAATAAATAAAGGAATGAGTGAAGGAACGGACGGATTCATGAGGAAGAAATGATTAATGAATGAATCAGTGAACAAACAACAGCTGAAAGACATGAATGTAAACAAATGAAGCGACTAAAGGGATGATTTGGTGAAACATATCCTGTGTGTCTGCGTGTGTGTGTCTGTGTGTGTGTCTGATTTGCAGTTATAAACTTTTCATATGTTTTTTCCTCTTTGTCTCTCTGCAGGTCTACATCATTAAGGTCTCGTGGTCTGACAGCAGCACTGAGATCATCTTCAGGCGTTACAGCAAATTCTTCGACCTGCAGGTGTGTTTCCTCGTCCTTCCTCTTCACGCTCAGAGAACCGGGTTCTAACATTAACGTTAGTCTAACATTCGGGTTTTAAATAAACAGTCTGAAGTGTTACATCATCTCTCTCTCTCTCACACACACACACACACACACACACACACTCTCTCATGGTAGAGTGTTCATAAAGAAGATCTAAATGTGAAACGAACTGACCGTCTCAGGCTCTAAACGGACCGTCTCATGTCTTCACCACCCGCGTCCTCGTCTTCAGGTCCCCGACTCTCCAACAATAAACAAACTTTACACTGTGACGTTTCTTTTTTACTTATTGACAAAAAAATTAATGCTTTGCACTTTTAAAGTTTTCGAGGCCACAGTATTTATTGGAATTCGCTTTAGAAAGAATGAGGATGAAAGCGCCGGCGTATCAGTGATCACATCCCTTTCTACATCTCTAACTTCTCAACTCCCAACTCCTTTAGGATCAATCAGGAAAAAAAACACACACACAAGGTCGTTTCCTGTGCGGACGAATGAACAACAACAGAAGGAACGCATGAATTATTCACGGAATAAACTAATTATAAATGTATAAGTAAATAAATAAATTGACACAATTACAGTCTGAAGGAGGCGATGTTGAGGCGATGTTGAGGCTTCGGGCTGCAGGTCGTTTATCAACGCTCCGTCTTCACCTGCTGGTGTCGCATCATAGATCCAACAGGTTTTATCTATAACAAAACAAATCGATCGCGTATAGTATAGTATAGTATAGTATAGTATAGTAATGGTAGAACTGGGAAATTCATTGTAAATGTGTCAACGCCCTCGGACGAAACCACAGCTGTATTTAAAAAATAATAATAACAAAATGTACAAATATTTTGGAAACATAAAAAAAAACAAATCTGTGTTTGAGTTAGAAAAAAAAATTGTGACTTTTATAGAAACGTTTGTTCCGGTCGGTCAGTGGAGTCTGTAAATGTTCTGAATCCGTGTTAACGCCAGTAAACTCTAATTCCCAAACTCCTGTGTGAGGTCAGGGCGCGGCCGAGTGGACAAACTTGTAGCTGCACAAACAGAAGCAGATCTCGGATTCTAAACTGTTCTCGGACTTCTTTTCCATTAGTTCGTCTCTGACTCCCGGGTCTGGGATTTGTCTGATCAGACGTCCGGCGTCACACAGCAAGAACAGAACCAGCGGCGACCCGTAGACGCTAACGCCGCGCGGTACGATCATAGGGACGCTTCAGTGGTGAAGACGGTGTTTAGTTTTGCATTGATGCCTGAAAATGTGTGTGTGTGTGTGTGTGTGTGTTCAGGTGCTAATTTCACAACAATGAGATTAATGTGCTATTTTTATTTACTTCCAGCTCTAGTTATTAATAAACAAATCACCTCGTGTTGTACAGAAGCGTATCAGGGCGCAATATAACATGATGGAGATGAATCATATCGCCAGGCTTTAGTCTAAAACTGTTTAACAAAGAAAACTAAAGATTACTTATGCAATATGATCTTACACACACACACACACACACACACACACACACACACACGGTTATTACAGAAAGAGCTGTGTCACACACATACAGTTAATCAGCTGGAGAAACCCGTTCCTCAAAGCAAACCACTGGGAGTGTGTGTGCGGGGAGGTTTCTCCGTTAACTCCGCCCACAC
>JAAGKR010003498.1:0-15947 GCA_011419295.1 Clarias macrocephalus
GAGATGCTGCATTCCGATGCCGCACTGCTGGCGTGCCTGGACGTCCTTCAGACAAAATTGACCTGAGGATGTTTCCGGTTCACTCCTATTTATAACCTGCAGGTGCACCTTATTCGGTGACGTCATGCCTGGCACAGGTTATAAGCCGAAGGTATTCGGCGGGTTTGACATGCACAGGCTTCACAACCGGGCAACAAAGAGATGTTCCCATAGCGTTTTCACGCAGCATCTCGTTCCCGCTTTATCAGGGAACAGGGTTACAGCCAAGTAACCCGAGACGTTCCCTCGCTTCAAGGGGAGTAAAGTGTTCTAAGTTCTGATGTGATGTGGTTAGATCATCTGAATTATTTAAATTGTCTGGTTTCAAAGCCTGAATTTTTTGCCTAATATTTATGATTTTGTTATTGAAAAAGTTCATGAAATCCTCACTACTGCATGATGTTGTTGTGGAGATTTCTGCAGTGGTCTTGTTTTTAGTTAATATAGCTATGGTATTAAATAAAAATCTCGGGTTGTTTTTGTTATTTTCTATAAGAGTGGAGAGATACGTTGATCTAGCATCACTGAGAGCTTTTTTATAGTTCAGGATGCTCTCCTTCCAAACTATTTTGAATACTAACAACTTCGTTTGGCGCCATTTACGTTCGAATTTTTGAGCGGTTTGTTTTAAAGCACGTGTGTGGTCATTATACCAAGAAGCGAGTTTCTTATCTCTAATCATTTTCCTTTTAACTGGAGCTACATTATCTAAGCTATAACGAAGTGCTGACTCTAGATATTCATTCGCCTGTTCGAGTTCTGTGAAGTCAGATGGCGATCCAATCAAAGTTGATAACTCTGGAAGATTATTGATAAAGCTCTGTGCGGTATTTGATGTAAATGTACGTTTAAGGCGGTAGCGCTTAAACGTACTGAGCTCTGTGCTGTGCATACATTATTACTACGACACGCTTTAATCGAGACAAGATAGTGATCTGAGATAACTTCAGACTGTGGAATTGTGGTTATATTTCCTATACTTAATCCGAAGAATGATATTAAATCTAAAGTGTGACCTGCTTTATGAGTGGGTCCTACTACAAACTGATTTACTCCTACTGAGTCCAGTATGGACAGGAATGTTGTTTTCAGAGGGTCTTCTGGATTCTCCAAATGAATATTAAAGTCTCCAGCAATTAACGCTTTGTCTACAGAAACAACAAGGTTTGAGACGAAATCTGCAAATTCACAGAGAAACTCCGAGTACGGCCCTGGGGGTCTGTAAATGATGATTAGCGGGATCGACTGAACTGACTTTATGTTACTATAGAGAACTTCAAATGCATTAAATTTAAAACTGTGTTTTTGTACGAGAGACAGGTTATCGTTATAAATAACTGCGACTCCTCCTCCTCTACCAGTTAGCCGAGGCTGGTGTATGTAGCTGTATCCAGGAGGACTAGCTTCATTTAGAGCTACATACTCGTCCTGTTTAATCCAGGTTTCTGTTAAACATACAGTAATCTATCAAACTCCTGATCTGTGATAGTTTCATTAACAATAACTGCTTTAGATGCGACAGATCTAATATTTAACAGTCCTAGCTTCAGATCAGAGGTGCCGGCTGCGCATTCAGTGTGATCTGAGTTTGTGGTATCTATGTTAATTAAATTACTAAAACAGACTTTCTGAGTCTTTCTAAATTTATGTTTATGTTTAGCTCGGGGAACAGACACAGTCTCAATATGATGAACCCTATGCAGCTAGCAGACGGTTGGTTTAGCCTGTCTGTCTGCTCCCTGGCCTGGGCTCTGGATTGTCACCGATTAACTAGGCCTCTTCTGAGACTACGTGCTATACTGCAAGAAATGAGAGCAGCACCTTCCCGAGTGGGATGGACACCGTCCCGCCCTAACAGGCCAGTTTTGTCCTCAAAGGTCTTCCAATTGTCTTTGAAGCCCACGTTGTTTTCGGAGCACCACCTGGTCATCCAGAGGTTCAGCGACCATAACCTGCTGTAAGCTATGTCGCCACGTCTCATTGGGATGGGACCAGAGCAAACTACTTCTTTGGACATCGCCTTCGCTATTTTAAACACCTCTGTAAAGTTATGCTTGCTAACCTCTAACTGACGAAGGTGTATATTGTTAGCTCCAGCATGTACCTATGCTGACCTAGAGCCCTAAGATTACCGGCTATGTCCGGTGCTCTGGCTCCCGGGATACACCTGACCACTGCTGCTGGCGCCCCTAAAGGCCTAGCTAATTTCACATGTCTCAGTATAGAGTCTCCTCTATACTGAGGAATAACGCTGCTCTCAAGCTCTCTAACCCTCTCTAAAGTCTGGATGCGCTCCTCTAATGCTAATATCTTCTCCATCAGGGTGCTAACTAACACACACCTATCACAAATAAAATTATCACTAATGACGGAGGAAGAATGTCTAAACATCCTGCACTCTACACACTGAGCGAGCTGAATGGTAGACATAATAACGTACCTTTGTGCCGGAGTTGTGATTATTTGCTGATGGATTTGCTTGTTGTTGGTCAGATGATACGCGCGTTCTCTCAAAAAGCGCAAAAAACGGATAAAGTCCAGTAGTATTAAAGCGTAAAAACTAGTTTGTTATTTAGTAAAAACGGGAAAAATATATAATTATAAAAAACTAAACAAAATATAATCTAAAACGCTGTTACAAACATACGAGGAACTTTCGCGGGAATAATACGGGAATCTACTCTGGGAGTTGGAGATAGAGTTTTGGTGCAAAATCTTCGGCCTCGTGGAAAGCATAAACTTGCAGATCGATGGGAGTCCACTGTTTATGTTGTGGAGAAAGAAGCAGGAGACATACCCGTCTATAAAGTGCGCCCTGAGAGACAGGATGGTCCTGCATGCACTCTACATTGCGATATCTTCCTTGTGGATTTCTCTCTGAAGAAGTAGAAGAACCTAAGAAGTCAAGAACCAGAACCACACTCAACTGAATAAGAAATCCCCATATTCCGATGATGAGGACAGTGATGATCCTTGGTTTTACCCTGCCAAAACCGTAGAGGCAGAGACAACAATCCTTGAGCCCTTGACTCCCTGCGAGGAAATCACTGCTAACAGGAACAGAGCCCATATTTTAACCGAATGTTTTCCGGATGAATGTGTAGACACAGCTGAAATGAGCTCTGACGAGATGGTTGCTAGCCTACCTCCGTTTTCCATGCTTGAAGTGTCAACTTCACTCATGGAAGGGGCAACCCAAATTACAGCTCACAACTTACCTGACATTACCTCAATTAACCTTAAAACTGCAGAAGGCTACTCTGTAAGTGATAGGAACTTTGGGGAAATAAAAGGACAAAGCGAACCCCAGAAGGAAAGGGGGGAAACTGAGATTGACACACAGCAATCATCTAGGATGGCCAAAGAACCTAAAAGCAGTGGAAGGAGTAGAGACCCAAGAATTGCTAGGTAATAGCACCATGAGAGAAGTCGACCTTTCTTTAGAAAGTGGGTCAAGACTTGGTTAAGTTGTTGAGGATCCTCAGGAAGGAGGATTTACTTTAACCAGCTAAAGTTAGTGTCCTCACCTTAGAAGAGAAGGCAGAGAGTCATGTTAGTGAGTCATCCAGTGTCACCCTGCGAAAATCTGAACGTTTTAGGAAGCCACCGGGAAGGTTTACTTATCCTCAGCTAGGGAAACATTTGATTTCCTTGCACAGACTATCCTGGATGGGTTTAATAGAGCTTTAGTTGAGACTTTCGAGGGAAATCGTTCATATGAAGATATACATGAAGGGACTCATGCCAATTTAGAGGGGGAGGGTGTAACTCAGCTGGAAATATAGGGTTAAAATATAAACAATATACTGTACCTGCATCAGGTCATAGAAATACAATTAGTTTTTTTTTTTTTTTTGCAGTTAGATTAATTTTAATCAATATTTACCGGAAGTTTAGAGTGCAGCGAACGGAAGTGTAGTGTAGTTACTAAAGAACAGTCACCATATTTGGAAACAAAATGAAAAAAAAAAGCTTTATGCAAGAACAAATGTGGTTACACTGCGATAATAAACAGTATATGCGCGCGAATATTGACTATACAAATGATGCGTGCGTACAGAAATGATTACCCATTATATTATGATTACTTTTTTTTTTCCAGATTGAGTCTAAAACTCATTTAGTGCTAGCATTCTCCACATTCCACCTATAGAACTAAAAGTGTGATGAAGCAGCCTTTTATTTTTATACAATAAATTGTCACGCTCTCAGTGCTTTCGTGCTGATCAAAGACCGCATCTGCCTTCTGACACTTCCGTTCCCACGCTGTGATGCTTCATCACGCGGCCATGTTTTTTTTCCCACGGTATCATCTCTCGTCACTCGTCTTGACAATAAACAATGTAATACAAATAAATTTTGCTTATTTATGTTATTTATGACACAGCATGGCGCCGCGGATGGCTGCCTCGGTGTGGAGCTCTCCATTTGTCTTTCTGTTTTTGTTAGTTTGTCCTGTTTTTTGTTTCTCAAATGTTATCAGTTATACCAGAGATGAACTGCTGAAAATTCAGCAGAACACACCACACAATTTTCAACCAGTTTTTGATTATTCAGACGTTTTGTTTAACATTGTAACTGGCGGAGTAGCAGCACTGTTGAAATGCTTTAAGAAGCGCAGGTGGGGGAAGAGAGCCAGCGCGCTCGTCAAGTTCCGACAGCGCGGCTTTAGAACTGCGCTGCCGAGTATACATCTGGCGAACCTCCCCTCTTTACCCAACAAAATGGACGAACTTTTCCTGCTCTTCAGGAAAAATAAGGACTTTTCAAACTCTGCTGCACTGTGTTTCACGGAAACCTGGCTGAACTAAGCCATTCCAGATAACGCGCTACACCTGCCGGGCTTCCAGCTGTTCAGAGCGGACCGCGACACAGAATCAACAGGGAAATCGCGGGGCGGCGGGACGTGCTTTTACATCAATGAACGTTGGTGTACAAATGTGACACCATTGGAAAAAATGTGCTGTCCCGATCTAGAGGCATATTTTATCAACTGTAAGCCTTTCTATTCGCCGCGGGAGTTTACCTCGTTTATTCTTGTGAATGTGTACATTCCTCCACAAGCGTGTGTGAATGCAGCATTGCAACAGCTGGCTGCTCAGATCTCAGACACGGAGCAACAACACCCGGACTCTGTTATGATTATACTTGGTGATTTTAACAAAGCAAATCTCAAACGTGAACTGCCGAAATACAAACAGCACATTACATGCCCCACCAGAGACAAAAATATTTTGCATCACTGCTACACCACAATAAAGGATGCATATCGCTCAGTCCCCAGAGCAGCTTTAGGACTTTCTGACCACTGCCTGGTTCATCTTCTCCCGATCTATAGGCAAAAACTTAAATCTGCTAAGCCTGTAGTAAGGACTGTAAAAGATGGACCAGTGAAGCAGAGCAGGAATTACAGGCCTGTTTCGACTGCACTGATTGGAGTGTTTTTGAAGCTGCTGCCACCAATCTGGACGAGCTCACAGATTCGGTAACATCCTACATCAGTTTCTGTGAGGATATGTGCATTCCTACCAAGACTTTTTAAACTTATAATAATGACAAACCATGGTTCACTGCAAAACTCAGACAGCTTCGTCAGGCCAAAGAGGATGCCTACAGGAGTGGGGACAGGATCTTGTACAACCAGGCCAGGAACACACTAACAAGGGCGATCAGAGTGGCTAAGAGAAGCTACTCTAAAAAGCTGGAAAACCAGTTTTCTGCAAACGACCCTGCTTCAGTGTGGAAAGGCCTGAAAACCATCACTAACTACAAGACGCCATCCCCCAACTCTGTAGGCAATCAACAACTGGTTGATGACCTGAATGAGTTCTATTGTAGATTTGAAACTGTCATGCACACTCACTCCGCGACCGGCACGACGACCCGGAAGTAAGACGGTCGCGCTTTCAGGAAAGCATAAAAGGAAACAAGATGGCGCGTCACATCGCTCAGTCATTGAGTTCAATTCATGCCTTCGCCGATGCGTTACCGATTCTCACGTGAGTACTCACCAATTCCGTTTGCTTCCTCGATTGAGTGTGTGTCGCTAGAACGCGGGTTTATTTGTGTAAATCCTTGCTTTTCGTGTAAGAGAGTTCTGAGATTAAACGCGTGGTTATCCTGCCTGCTCGCGCTACTTCCGCGTTTGGGTCTACCGTCCACGCAACACGGGCTACCTGCTAAGGTTTTTGTCTTCTACCCTTGGTCGCTCGTGACAGAATGACTGAGCCTCAAGCAGTAGACCCAGCGGAGTTTGTCCACCTCTGCGTTGTGGTTGACCAGCATGCCGAGCTGATCAATAAGCTTCGAGGTGAAGTTGCTTTTCTCCGTAAGGAGCTCCAAGATGTCGCGGTTTTGGAGCTACGGCAGGAGAACGCGACCCTCCGCGAGGCGGCTGTTCAGCCGGCTGTTGCCACGCCCACCGCGGCGGCGCCGCCCCTCCCCCCCCCCCATTCCTCTTCTGATGTGTTCATAGCCTTACCGGATAAATGGGATGGCACAGATGGGAAATGCAGTGTGTTTTTAACATCTTTGGATCTTGTTTTTGAGTTCAATCCCACCAGGTACTCCACAGACTGACTGCGTGTTGCACTCCTCATCTCGCTGCTGTCCGGACAGGCAGCTGAGTGGGCCACGGCGGTTCTTAGGTCAGATTCAGATATGGCCTATTCATATGGAGAGTTCACCCGACAATTAAAGCTGTCCTTTGAGCATCCTGCTGCTGAGGTGGAGACCGACAGCAAACTGTACCATCTGCGGCAGGGTGGGTTGCCCGTGAGCCATTACACTGCAGACTTTCGCACCCTCGCCGTGCAGACCACCTGGGGGGATGCCGCCCTCCGGACGGCTTACTATGAAGAACTGGCGTCTCGCATCAAGGACGAGCTCGCCGGGCGAGAGCTTCCAGCTACTCTGGAGTGTTTGGTCCAGCTCGCCCTCCGGATCGACCAGCGCTTGCTTGCTCACCTGAAGCCAGCTCCCCGAACCCTGCCGCCCATCACGCCCCTCTTCTCACATTCCACACCCCGATCACCAGCTTTCACCACCACCGTTCGGGCGTCTGCCGGGTCTCCACCTTCCGCCGTAGTTGACACGGGAGCCGGGGAACCCATGCAATTAGGACGCGCCTCCTTGAACCCTGCAGAGTGAGAACGACGTTTCAGGGAGGGACTCTGCGCCTATTGTGGGTCAGCAGCCCATCATCAAGCGATATGCCCCTCACGCCCGGGAAACGACCAGGCCCGGTGAATCAGGGGGGCAGCTCACCGGGTCACCTCCATCTCGCCACCACCACACCCAGCATCTCGCGTCTCATGGTTCAGGTACACCTCCAATTTGGCCACAAATGAGTCCAAAGCTCCGCGTTCATCGACTCCGGTGCCGCCGGAAACTTTATTGACTCCTCCTACGCCAAAAGATTGGGGGTGGAGACTGAGGCGTTATCCCAGCCCGTTCGAATAACATCCGTAGACGGCCGGCCCCTTTCCACCAGCGCTATCACCACCCAGACTCCACCCATCACCCTCACCATTGATCAAAGCCAAGAATCAATCCGTTTTCACCTCACCTCCATCTCTTCGCCACCCATCATCCTCGGATATCCATGGCTTCTCCAACACGACCTTCTCATCTCCTGGTCTCAAAACCGGATCCTACAATGGGGGCCAACCTGCCTCAAACTCTGCCTATGGGCGCCGGCTGGGACGTGCTCTAGGGAGTCCGAGGTCCCCGATGTCGACACCAACGCCATCCCCACTGCATATCGGGACCTGGCTGAGGTCTTTTGTAAGAAACGCGCCACCCACCTTCCTCCTCATCGCCCCTGTGACCTGGCGATTGAGATCCAGCCGGGTTCCGCTCCACCCCGCGGCCGTCTATACTCTCTCTCTCCCACCGAGACGCGGGCGATGGAGGAGTATGTGTTGTCCGCTCTCCGCCAAGGTACCATCCGACCCTCCTCCTCGCCCGCCGCCGCGGGATTTTTCTTCGTAAAGAAGAGTTCGGGCGAATTACGTCCCTGTGTCGATTATTGGGGACTAAACAACATCACCATAAAAAAACGACAACCGCTGCCTCTTACCAACTCAGCCCTGGACGCCCTCTCTGGTGCCACCATTTTCACAAAGTTGGACCTCCGGAGCGCCTACAACTTGGTGCGTATCAGAGAGGGCGATGAGTGGAAAGACAGCATTTATTACCCTTACTGGACATTACGAAAGCCTAGTCATCCCCTTCGGACTCTGTAATGCTCCAGCAGCTTTTCAAAGCTTTATTAATGACGTGCTCCGGGACATATTGGGATGATGGGTATTTGTCTACCTAGATGATATCCTCATCTACTCCCGCACATCCAACACGTCAGGGCGGTCCTCAAGAGATTGCTCGCCCATCGACTGTACTGTAAGTTGGAGAAGTGCGCTTTTCACAAGCGCTCCACCACGTTCCTGGGTTTTGTCATCTCGTCCCAAGGTGTGGCCATGGACCCACAGAAACTGGAGGTTGTACGTCATTGGCCCCTACCCAAGACTCTCAGACAACTTCAACGGTTTCTTGGGTTTGCGAACTTCTATCGTTGCTTTATCCGGGACTACAGTACAGTCACAGCACCTTTAACCGCTCTGACTCGCCCATCACCTCATCACTTTTAACTCAACTCCACTGCCATCACCGCCTTCCACAGGCTTTGCCATCGATTCACCACCGCTCCAATTCTCTCCCATCCAGATGCTAACCAACAGTTCGTTGTGGAGGTGGACGCTTCAGAGGTGGGCGCAGGAGCTGTTCTCTCTCACACTTACACTGAATCCAAAAAGCTCTCACCTAGGTTCATTGGTCCATATCGCATCACCCTCTGTATCAATCCTGTCACCTACCGGCTCCAGATTAAACGCGTGGTTATCCTGCCTGCTCGCGCTACTTCCGCGTTTGGGTCTACCGTCCACGCAACACGGGCTACCTGCTAAGGTTTTTGTCTTCTCCCCTTGGTCGCTCGTGACAGAAACTCCCAGTCTCACACCACACTCCTGTTCTGATCATCTTTCCACACCACCATTATCACCTCTGATGACCACCCCCCCTGCACTCCAGGTCTGTGAAAAAGATGTTCGCCAGATCTTCCTGAAACAAAAGAGAAGGAAGGCTCCAGGTCCAGACGACGTTACACCAGCCTGTCTGAAATCCTGTGCTGACCAGCTGGCTCCCATCTTAACACAGATCTTCAACAGCTCACTGGAACAGTGTAAAGTCCCTTCATGCTTTAAATGTTCCACAATTGTCCCCATTCCAAAAAAACCTAAAATCACAGGACTTAATGACTACAGACCAGTTGCCCTAACATCTGTGGTCATGAAGTCATTTGAAAGACTGGTGTTGGCCTACCTGAAGGACATCATCGGTCCCTTATTGGACCCCCTGCAGTTTGCCTATAGAGCAAACAGGTCTGCGGATGATGCAGTCAATATGGGACTGCACTTCATCCTTCAACATCTGGACAAACCAGGGGCTTATGCAAGAGTCTTGTTCATAGACTTTTCATCAGCATTTAATACGATCATCCCAGCACTGCTTCAGACCAAACTAATCCAGCTCTCTGTTCCTACCTCTGTCTGCCACTGGATCACCAGCTTTCTGACAGGCAGGCAGCAGCTGGTGAGACTGGGGGATTTCATGTCCAACAGCCACACCACCAACACTGGAGCCCCTCAGGGATGTGTTCTCTCCCCGTTGCTCTTCAGCCTCTACACCAATGACTGCACCTCTACAGACCCCACTGTCAAGCTCCTGAAATTTGCAGATGACACTACAATCATCTGCCTCATCCAGGACGGTGATGAGTCTGCATACAGAAGGGAGGTCGAGCAGCTGGCTGTCTGGTGCAGTCACAACAACCTGGAGCTGAACACGCTCAAGACAGTGGAGATGATCATGGACTTCAGGAGAAACCCACCTGCACTTCCCCCACTCAACATCATGAACAGCACTGTGACAGCAGTGGAGTCATTCCGGTTCCTGGGCACGACCATCTCTCAGGACCTGAAGTGGGACATTCACATTGACTCCATTGTTAAAAAGGCCCATCAGAGGTTGTACTTCCTTTGCCAGCTGAAGAAGTTCAACCTGCCACAGGAACTGCTCACACTCCGTCCTGTGCATTTCAATAACTGTCTAGTTTGGCTCAGCTACAAAAGCAGACATCAGAAGACTACAAAGGACGGTTCGGACTGCTGAAAGGATTATCGGCACTCCCCTAACCACACTACAAGAACTGTATATATCCAGAGTGAAGAAAAGGGCTCGGAATATCACTTTGGACCCCTCACATCCAAGCCACCTTCTCTTTGAACTTTTGCCGTCTGGCCGACGATACAGAGCACTGAACACCAGGACAGTCAGGCACAAGAACAGTTTTTTTCCCCAGGCAATTTACCTCATGAACAGATAAAACAGTCTTCTTCTGCATTAAATATATGTGCAATTTTGTGTGCAACACCACTGTGCAATATACTGTGCAATACCAAATATATTTATTTAACTTATTTGTAAGTATCTCACACCCTACTCCATTTGATGTTAACCCAAAAAAATCCATCCTACTCAATTTGTTGTAATTTTCTATTTTATTTTTTTTCCTGTTTTGTGTCGTGCTGTTTTGTCTTATTTGTTTTGTCCTGGAGCTCTGTCACTAAAACAAATTCCTTGTACGTGCAAGCGTACTTGGCAATAAAACTCTTCTGATTCTGATTCTAAATGTTTAATTGCTGCACATGAATTCAATAACTAAATTATAACCCACTTAGTACAGTGATGATGATGAGAGAGAAATGCAGGGTATAAAATGTCAGAACGTTTGATTGATTGCTCAAAAGGTCATAAGGTCATCATAATTAATAAATATGCTTAGTTTATAATATGCTTAATTAATAAATATGCTTATGCATAATTAATTAATAATTATGCTTTTTTTGATCCTTAATATGCTTATGGCTGAAACGATTCCTCGAGTAAATCGATTACAAAAAATGATCAAGGTGAAATCTTCTGTCTCGAAGCTTTGTTTAATTAATTTTAAAAGCTTGTGTTATGTTTTTGTGCAATTATTTCTTGACAGCACGCTTTTGACAAAGTGCGCTTCCGGATGCAAGCTGCCAGTAAACACCAATGAAGAAGAAGCGCTTACGTCATCCACAAAGTGGAAGGAGACGCAAACAGTTAGCGGTTTTATTTGATGTATTTGATGGCGCGTTCTGTTGCGGGCTGCAAAATGGAAGGGAGCGATAAAAATATCAGCGAGGCCAAGAGAAGAAGAAAGCAGCAAGAGAAAACGACAGTAAAGGCTTATGTTGTGCCTGAGATGTAGATTTTTGAAACTTTTAGTTCAGAAAGTTTAGTTGCACAACTTAGTGTTTTTGTATAATTATTTTTTGAATGTGTGCCTTAGTTTTTTTGATCCTTAAAGTCCTTTTTTTTTTTTAGACGTTTCGCGCTGTGGCCGGAAGTACGGTTCTTCATGATTCACCGCGAGTTTTGGCACTGCGATTACATTTCCATTTTTCTGCGCGAAAAAATTAAACACGTTTAAGCCGCCTTAAAAACATGTTTAAACGTATTTAATTTTTTGGCGGACCTTGCAGAACTTCGCGAAACATTGGCGGGCAATCGCGGCGGCTCACGGTGCCTAACACCGCATCTCACTGCAAGTCAAACCACATAGGTGAGATAGGGGTATAAGCTACCCCTTGTATTGTGAATAATGACAATGTTTATTTTTGATAAAATGCTGTATGCATTTAAAAAATAAAAGATTATTTTTTTCAAAAAAGAAAATCAATGAATCTTTGTTTCTCTCATATATTTTACATTGCTGTTTAATTAAGAAAAGGACCATTATCCGATTACTCAATTAATCGATAAATTTTTTGGTAGAATACTCGATTGCTAAAATATTCGATAGCTGCAGCCCTAAATATGTTGACAAGTCTAGGTCAAAAATAAAATAAATATGCTGAGTAATATATGTGTAATAATATAGTTCAGAATATTTACAAATTACTAATTATAATTCGTAAGTCATCATTAATGATAATTATGTTGACATTTTTCCATACAGGATGTATGATTAAAGATGTTGAAGATGTTAAATGGTTCCATGCGTCCCTGATTAGACACACACACACACACACACACACACACACACACACACACACACACAAACTTAGCATGTAAATGTTTAAATTTATTCATGTATATATTTAGATTAGATTAGATTAGATTCTAAATATGTAATATTTAGAAGAATGACTCAATCTATCTTACAAATGGGTTTAGACCTAAAGTTTAATTTCAATACGTTTTATTATAGAACAAGACCGTGGTATGCTTATCTGATTGTAATGTCTAGGATATTATGTCGAGTCTTTAGGTAATGTCAGTGTAAAATACATAATACTAAGAGAACATTTCATTTGTTTTTCCCGATTTTTAGTCAACACTGTTAATTATTTCTGAAGATAAATTTCCTGACACACCTGTGCAAGGCCTACACCTGGAATCTCGTACCAATAGCTGTAGTAGCTCCACAGCCAAGACCATCACAATCAAACAGGTCTTATGATATACAGGGTGGGCCATTTATATGGCTACACCTTAATAAAATGGGAATGGTTGGTGATATTAATGTCCTGTTTGTGGCACATTAGTATATGTGAGGGGGCAAACCTTTTCAAGATGGGTGGTGACTATGGTGGCCATTCGGAAGTCGGCCATCTTGGATCCAACTTTTGTTTTTCCAATAGGAAGAGTGTCATGTGACATATATCAAACTTATTGGGAATTTCACAAGAAAAACAATGGTGTGCTTGGTTTTAACGTAACTTTATTCTTTCATGAGTTATTTACAAGTTTCTGACCACTTATAAAATGTGTTCAATGTGCTGCCCATTGTGATGGATTGTCAATGCAACCCTCTTCTCCCACTCTTCACACACTGATAGGAACACCGCAGGAGAAATGCCAGCACAGGCTTCCAGTATCCGTAGTTTCAGTTGCTGCACATCTCGTATCTTCACACCATAGACAATTGCCTTCAGATGACCCCAAAGATAAAAGTCTAAGGGGGTCAGATCGGGAGACCTTGGGGGCCATTCAACTGGTCTGACACTAACCCACATTTGATAGATCCCTCCAAGAGTGTTGGAACAAAAAAAGTGATGGTATAGTGTGGTATATGGGGTACAAAGATAGTGGGGCCATTCGTCATCAATGGAAACCTCAAGGCCACTGGATATTTGAAATTGCTACATGATGATGTGTTTCCCTCTTTATGCACTGAAGCTGGCACGTTCCCTGAGTTTTTCCAACAAGATGGTGCACCACCACATTATGGGTGTCAGGTTCGAGCATTCCCAGATGAAGAGTTTCCTGAAAAGTGGATTGGTTGTCGTGGGCCAGTTGAATGGCCCCTAAGGTCTCCCGATCTGACCCCCTTAAAAGAAATAAAAGAAATAGAATTTAAAGTAATCCATCACCACCCCATGATTTAGAGCACCAGCTTGTTATTCAGAGCTCTAGCTCGGATTACAGCGTAACAACTGCATCTGCGACTCAACACGACATATTATCTGAACTAAATCAGAGTCTGTAAATCAGACCTTCACCCAAGTTCAACGCATGCTGAATGGGTAGATTTTGTGTGACCGGAATGTATTCAAACCACTGAATGGATAGTGTTGAGAAAGATTTCTGCCTGTTGATGTAATTGTCAATAGCTAGAGTGTTTTTAGGAAGAAACATGGTTCTTAAGATTTTCATGCAGACAGAAGCGATAGTTATGCATTTAAAGGGGTAATTACATATTTAGAGTCTAATCTAATATAAATATATACAGTACCTGAATAAATGTAAACATTTACATGCTAAGTTCTTACCTGCTGAGAAGTGTGTGTCTAATCAGGGACGCATGGAATCATTTAACATCTGTGCAATCTTTAATCATACATTCTGTTTGGAAAAATATTTATAATTAATGATGACTTATGAATTATAATTAGTAAATATGCTGACCTAAATTTGCCAGCATATTTACGAATTACTTGTCAGCATATTTATAAAAATGCTGACCTAGATTTGTCAGCATATTTATTAATATTTAGTCAGCATATTTATTAATTAGTTGTAAAAAAAAATTATGATGACCTTTGACTTAGATTTGTCAGCATATTTATTAATTACTTGTCAGTATTTTTCTTAATTATGATGAGCTTTGACGTATTTGACTTTTGAGCAATCAAACGTTTTGACGCTTTACACCGTGCATTTCTCTCTCTGATGGGTTCAGATGTGGCTTATCTCAGGCTCTGTTTGTTATGGGCCATGCAGGTGTAACTGCCGTTATAACTACTCTGAATGTTATTCAGTCTGAGCTCTTAGCCCATTTCACCAAGCACTGTTCCATTCACAGCCCAGTGAAACTCAGCTGAACCAGCTTTTTGTTACTTGGTATTTTATTAACGTTGAAGGCTGGCACTGAGGTTAAAAAGTAATACAAGCTCAGGTGAACATTAGCATAAATAAGACTTGAATGCTATTTTATCATAAAAACCTGAAATCGCTGTATGAGCACTATTAGGTCTTGTGATTTTAAACACTAAATGCAAACTAAAAATTAGCTGTGAGTAAAATGATTAGTATATTTCTCACCAACTTATTTTAGCTTTTTAAAAAACTGCTATTATAATACTACAAATAGTACTATATTTGTACCAGTTATCAGCCTTCAGCCATAGGTCAAGGGGTTTTCAGAAAAGGATATTTCTCTGGCAGCAGAAGTCAAAATGGCACAAGTGGAGGGAACAATGACAAGCATTCTAGCCCAATGGTAATGTAGCATATTATTTACAAGATGGTCCTTATAGAAATGAATGTGACCAAATAATGTTCTAAATTATGTATTCTCTGAGTTAAAAATATGAATCAAATAAAACAATTAAAGTAAATAATGTTTATAATAATATACTTTTGAAATAAACAGAAACACACAGCGTACTTACTACTCATCAAATGCAAGAAATGCTAATATTAAAATATAGTGTCATACCATTTAAAAGATGCATACACTTTCTGTTCATAAAAAACGATTATAGTAAATATTAGCTAAAAAATACTTAGAAAATGATTGTACAAGATTGAGGAGAAATGAAATTCATGCTGCAGTGTTGTTTAACCAATGATATTTCCTTTATCAGTCTCTACATTCAATGTGTATGGTCCAGCATCACGCTCAGTCTCTGAGGTTTCTGAAAATATTACATTATTATATCACTGCCTAAAAAGTGGTGAAACGTTAAATTTTATACACTATTATGCTAAAGGAAACCACATTGCTGTTACTAACTGTGTGTGTGTGAGAGAGAGAGAGGTTTTAAACTCACTTTATTATAACAAAATTAAAGGAGTGACTATTTTACAATTTATATAGATAAATATATACTGTATATTGTGTATATATATATATATATATATATATATATATATATATATATATATATATATGCACACAGACACACATAAAATTTAAAGATTTGTGGGAGGCACATCCAGGGCACGAAGTTCTATTGGGTTGAGATCTGGTGACTGTGGGGGCCATTTTAGTACAGTGAACTTATTGTCATGTTCAAGAAACCAGTTCGAAATGATTCGAGCTTGACATGGTGCATTATCCTGCTGGAAGTAGCCATCAGAGGATGGGGACATGGTGGTCATAAAGGGATGGACATGGTCAGAAACAATGCTCAGGTAGGCCGTGGCATTTAAACCATGCCCAATTGGCACTAAGGGGCCTAAAGTGCGCCAAGAAAAGATCCCCCACACCATTACACCACCACCACCAGCAGCCTGCACAGTGGTAACAAGGC
>JAAGKR010003498.1:17047-73790 GCA_011419295.1 Clarias macrocephalus
GGGCAATGTGAACCGCTGATCCTCTCACATTAATCCCACACCTGATCAGTGTGTCCGCGAGCTTTGTTTTAGTTAAAAACACGACCACCACTTTATTCATCCGGGAGGCAGAGTAGATGGGCAATGTGAACCGCTGATCCTCTCACATTAATCCCACACCTGATCAGTGTGTCCGCGAGCTTTGTTTTAGTTAAAAACACGACCACCACTTTATTCATCCGGGAGGCAGAGTAGATGGGCAATGTGAACCGCTGATCCTCTCACATTAATCCCACACCTGATCAGTGTGTCCGCGAGCTTTGTTTTAGTTAAAAACACGACCACCACTTTATTCATCCGGGAGGCAGAGTAGATGGGCAATGTGAACCGCTGATCCTCTCACATTAATCCCACACCTGATCAGTGTGTCCGCGAGCTTTGTTTTAGTTAAAAACACGACCACCACTTTATTCATCCGGGAGGCAGAGTAGATGGGCAATGTGAACCGCTGATCCTCTCACATTAATCCCACACCTGATCAGTGTGTCCGCGAGCTTTGTTTTAGTTAAAAACACGACCACCACTTTATTCATCCGGGAGGCAGAGTAGATGGGCAATGTGAACCGCTGATCCTCTCACATTAATCCCACACCTGATCAGTGTGTCCGCGAGCTTTGTTTTAGTTAAAAACACGACCACCACTTTATTCATCCGGGAGGCAGAGTAGATGGGCAATGTGAACCGCTGATCCTCTCACATTAATCCCACACCTGATCAGTGTGTCCGCGAGCTTTGTTTTAGTTAAAAACACGACCACCACTTTATTCATCCGGGAGGCAGAGTAGATGGGCAATGTGAACCGCTGATCCTCTCACATTAATCCCACACCTGATCAGTGTGTCCGCGAGCTTTGTTTTAGTTAAAAACACGACCACCACTTTATTCATCCGGGAGGCAGAGTAGATGTTCTCACACCCGATCTGTTCTCCCATGGCCAGCAGCACATCTTCCACCAGTACATTGTCTCCCGGCAAGCATCTAACACCATGCCGGAGGGACAGAGTCTCCCCACCGGCCTCAGAGGCCATGGTGTTTCGCTCACTCTCTCTCTCTCACTATAAACCCTTAACTTTATTTTATTAAACTACTAACATTAACTCAAAAACAAATAAATAAATAAAGTGGGGAGAAATCAGAAAAACTTGGCAGGACGCCAAACAGCCTTCCGCACCTCACTCACAACCAGTGCATGCGCAGAGAGAGAGAGAGAGAGAAGTTTGGTGTTCGTACACTATACAGATATTGTGAAGTGTTTTTGGGACCTTGTAGGGATAACTCACTCATCGTCTATACCACTTTATCCTGTATTCAGGGTCCCGGGTGGCCTGGAGCCTATCCCAGGAGATTTAGGGCACGAGGCGGGGTACACCCTGGACAGGGTACCAATCCATTGCGGGGCACACTCTGGAGGGTATTAAATACAACCCTTGAAAATCAATTATACCTGTAGTTTACATAAGTTTAAGAGTTAGCAAACAAAATGCAACATAATGGGTATATTCTACCTATACTAACTATTTTTTAAAGGTAATGACTGCAACACTAAAAAAACAAGTAAAATATACTCCAAAATATTAGCTATGGCACCATAAAGTGTGCATGTGTCAACATTCAGGCGGTACTCGCTGGATTCACCATTTTCTGTTTGACCAACGGCTATGGAACCACGATTAGTTGAGCTACAGGTAAGTTTTTATTTAACTCGTTGAAGTCATAATGAATGCAAGTGTTAAATTGTTTTAATGGTAAAATCTAACAAAATTTGTAATTTGCGCACTTTCTCACAGTCTAGCGTCAAATTGACAAGAGCGCATTGCCCAGTACTTGCACATACGATTGCGAGTAAATATCTACATTCATGACTGAATTTTCACTGTTGTTAACGTTAACTGTTAAATGGCTGAAACTCTTGTACAACGGTAAGTCTGCTGCACTTTAGTGGTTGAACGCGCACTTTGGCAGGTGCAATCTCAGCCGCTCACGGATATGGATGCTAAATTATCATATCGCCATATCATCTTTCAGGGAGATCACCCTTAATATTGCATGAGGGAGGGATGTGTAATATTTAAATTTGTTCATATTTAATCATTTTTGAACGTAGAACTAAATTCAAAACATGACAAAATTTATATGAACGCGCAAAGCCTCCCTCATTGATCCGCCCATAGGTGGAACATATACATTCATGTCAGTAGCACAGATGCACGATTCACTAAAAACACCTACAGTATGTTGCAAAAGCTCCGCTTCTCAAGCATCTGCTTCGCGGGGCCGGGAAACAAACTCGGATACATTCAGCGTGATTCGTGTATCTTCGGACACTAATGAAATTCTACATGTGAGGCACGCAAGCTGTGATGATGTCATTTTCACCATACACACCTCGGCGCTTATGCCGATGAGGTAAACAGATGCACCTGACAACACAAGAATATTATTAATTATATTTTTAAATAAAGAAATCAAAACATTTAATACATTTGTGCATTATTTTAAGAACTATAAAAAAATTGAGCCAAATATCATCTTGATATCGCCATGCGTGCGCGGCTTAGATTGCACTGTGCACCGTCTCTGCAGCCAGACCCTTCTCTACAAAACACCTATGATGTTGCGCATGCGTGACTGATAACTCCTGAATTGACTTGTTTTCCATACGGAGCCACATTATTCAGATTCGATTAAATGCAACGCATCAAGATTCACAAGAGTTGAGGTACAAACGAGGCATTCTGAGCAACAAAAAACATGCGCATGTCCTCTAATTCCTGTGACTTATTTGCCCGATGTGCTTCATTTATAATATATTTTCTCTTGTACAAGTATTTAAAGTAAAAAAAATTCAAACTTGTCCTTTGTCGTAAACAAGACTACTGTGATGGGGCATATGCAAGTGTTCAGCTAATCAGCTTCTGAGCACATGGTTAGCATTAATGTACAGCGATAACTGCTAACTACAAAAAGCAAAATATGTAATGTTTATGTTCCTTATATTATCTATAAAAACAGTTCAAATAAAGCAAAGTGTCACAAAACATAAAACTAAGTGCTTCAGTTAACTTGGATGTGTAGATACAGTTGGTGAAATTATTTTGTAAAATGTTTTAAACCTTTAGTAAGTTCTAATCGTATAAGATGTAAAAAGCAACATAAATGCATATTAATATATATTGTGTACAATTCATTTTACGAGTGTGAACAAGATAATTAAAAAAATTGTTTCTGACTTATTTGTTGTAACCCTGTTCAATGAAAAAGCGGGAAGAAGATGCTCTTTGTTCTCCGGTTGTGAAGCCTGTGTGTATCAAAATAGCTTTGGCTTATAACCTCGGTCAGGTGACGTCATCTGATAAGATGCACCTGCAGGTAAACCGGAACATCCTCAGGAACCGGAATCCTCAGGTCAATTTTGTCTGAAAGGATGTCCAGCCACGCCAGCAGTGTGGCATTAAAGCGCAGCATCAATGCGCAGCAACCCACTTTTTCAGGGAACAGGATTACAGCAAAGTAACCCAAGATGTTCCCTTTCAAAAGCTACACTCGATGCTATGTGAAAACGGTATGGGAATGAGAATACCAACGCCGCCGCACTGCAAGTGTCTGGACCCCCAGGTTGTGTAGCTTCTTCGCACAGTAGCCAAAGAGGTCTCAGACCTAGCTTTGGGATGCTGACTCGAGGACCCGCGAGCCCGGAGTAGCCTTGACATCCAGGCTACAAAATCTAAGAAACGTGTGGAGAGGACCAGCGTGCCACTTCACACACCTGCTGCAAGGGTACACCTCTTGCTAGAGCAATTGATGAGGCAATCCCCCTGGTCGAATTAGTATTGATTCCCAGAGGCGAAGTGTGACCACGTGCCTCATAGGCTAGGGCAATAGCATCTCTCACACAATGTGACAGTGTCTGTCTAGTTGCGCCCCCCGGTTGCGGCTCCCATAGAAAATGAGAAGCTGCTCTGACTTACGTCACTGCCTAGTGCGGTGGACGTAAATCTGAAGAGCACGTACTGGACACAGTAAGAAGTCTTTCCTGATCTGGAGCTGTAAAAGGCGGAGGACAGAAGGCCTTGAGAACAACTGCGTGCACGGTCGAGAATGGAACTTGCGGAAGATAGTTCGGGTGAGGATGCAGAATAGCTTTGACTAGCCCAGGGGCAAAGTCTAGGCAGGATGGGGAGACTGACAGAGCCTGCAGATCTCCAATCCTCTTCAAAGAAGTAATAGCCATAAGAAAAACCATCTTAAGAGACAGAAGCCTGATAGGCGCTGATTCTAGTGGTTCAAAACGGGTGTCAACCAGACCTTCAAGCACAATAGCTAAGTCCCACGAAGGGACCGTCGCTTTAGTGGGCGGCCTCAACCGTTTAGCTCCACGAATAAAATGGGCAACTAAAGGATGCTTTCCCACAGAAACCCCATCGGTCAGAACATGACAAGCCAAAATAGCGGCTACATACATTCTGAGAGTACTAGGGCATAAGCACGAGGACACCTTTGCTTGCAGAAACTTCAGCACTGAAACAATCCGGCAGTGGACTGGGTCTACATGTTTTGCCATGCACCAACTTTCAAATACACTCCATTTGAGGGCATAAGTTCTTCTAGTGGAGGGAGCCCTAGCAGTTAGAATAGTTTCAATTACGCTGGCTGGAAGATAATCATCTCTTAGTTGGTCCCCCTCAGGGGCCAGACGTGAAGGTTCCAGAACTCGGGCCGATGATGAAATATTGTCCCCTGCGCCTGAGACAGAAGATCCTTCCTCACTGGAATCACCCAGGGTGAGCCGTCAAGGAGAGATATTAGATCCGAGAACCACACTCTTGTCGGCCAACTGGGCGCTATCAATAACAGGCGCAAACCCTGTTGATGGACCCTCGCCAGGACTCCAGAGAGCAGAACTATCAGAGGAAATGCATAAAGGCGTAATCTGGGCTACATGTGAGCCATCGCGTCCAGACCCAGGGGAGCTGGATGAGTCAGAGAGTAGTAAAGGAGACATTGTGCAGCCTCTTGCGAGGCAAAGAGGTCCACCTCTGCTACATAAAATTTTCCCAGATTTGACTGACTACTTCGTGGTGGGGTTTCCATTCCCCATGTGTCACAGCTTGTCTGGATAGCAAGTCCGTTCCCACATATGCCCCGGAATGTAAGTCGCCCTGAGGGACAGGAACTTGTCCTGTGCCCAAAGCAGAACCTGGTGCACTAGCTTGTTCAAGCGGCGCGAGCGCAGTCCACCCTGGCAATTTATGTGCGAGACTACCGTAGTGTTGTCCACCCGCACTAGGACATGGTAGCCTCTCAACTGCTGGAGGAAGTGTTTCAGGGCCAGAAACAGAGCCATCATTTCAAGGCAATTGGTGTGCCATGAGAGAAGATGACCTCTCCAGCTCCCCTGTGCTGGACGGCCATCTAAGACCGCACTCAAGCCCGTGAGGGAAGTGTCTGTCGTTAGCATCTTGCGACGACAAGACGGACCTAAAGTGGGACCCAAAGTCAGAAACCGGGGTCTGAACCCCCTGGCGCGTAACCCTTATTTGCCTCTCGGGATTGGCCCTTAAGTGAAATCCCCTGGCACTTAGTCACAACTGAAACGCTCTCATGTGCAGAAGGCCCAAAGGTATCGCAGCTGCCATGAGGCCTAGAGATCTCTGAAAGTGATGAACAGTCACCTTCTGGCCTAGCTTGATTTCCTTCAGGGTGTTGAGAATGGATTCGACACGAGCAGGAGACAGCTGTGCCCGCATTGTGATTGAATCCCACGTGACACCTAAATATGTTGTCCTCTGAACAGGAAAGAGAATGCTTTTCATTGCGTTGAGTCTCAATCCTAAAGAATGGAGATGTGCTAGGATGGCATCCCGATGTCGAAGCGCTAGCTCCTGAGACTGAGCCAGAATCAGCCAGTCGTCTATGTAATTCAAAATACGGATGCCCTGGAGTCGTAAAGGAGCATCCATGCATTTTGTATATGTGCGGGGTGACAGAGCTAGGCCAAATTGAAGGACCAGATACTGGTAAGCTCGAAAGCGAACCTCAGGAACTTCCTGTGTTGTGGCAATATTTCTATATGGAAATATGCGTCCTTCAGGTCGATCCTCTGGTTGGATTTGAGAAACAATCAATTTGACAGTCAACATTTTAAATCTGAATTTTCCGGAGATAGCGGTTCAAGCCGTGAAGAATCGGACGCAGCCCCCCATCTCTCTTGGGAACCATGAAATACCAACTGTAGTAGCCCGACTCTCTGTCTGGGAGGGGAACATGTTCTATGGCCCCTTTGTCCAGCAAAGTCTGTAATTCCTGGGCCAGCAGATGTGCTCGTTCAGTGCAAACTGAATCCTGTAGGCTGTGGCTACAGTTTCCACGCTGCCAGCTTCTATGAAAGGGGCACGAGTTTTGACACCACGGCTGGATGGGGGGGTGTTAGATGTTCGGTATCCTGAACTGTGGCAGGAGGTGACCGAACACCCAACATTTTGTTGGAGACCGGTGCTCCCCGAAACACCAGTGGTGGTACCAGTTGAACACTGGCCTCCATCGAGTGCCTGGGAGAAGACCCTATTCTGTGAAGGAAATCCAGGTGCCCCTCCCCGGGGGGAGACACCCCCACAGCCCTGGGTGCACAAGGCTCAGGACTTCCTTTTTTCAGAGAGGAAGCTCCTTAGGTCAGGTCTTTTTGAGGCAGATTGAGAATAGCGGCACGCCCCACCCCAGTCTTTACGAGGGGGTGCCCGGCTGGTCACGCTCTCCTTTTGCACGTCACACCTTATGGGGGCCAGACCTGGTCGGGACTGGGTGGCCGACGGTCCCAACTCTTGAGCACGGTGGGGAAGAAACCTCCCAAAGGCCTATTCATATAATTTCGCCTCCCGAAACCTAGTCGTGACAGAATTAACAGCGTCGCCAAAAAGGCCGGAAAGCGAGACAGGGGCATCAAGGAGGACAGCATATCCTTGATGCCTGTGAGGTTCAGCCACAGATCCCTCTCCGTGGATACCATGGCAGCCATAGAACGGCCAACAGCACGGGCCGTCTGCTTGGTTGCATGGAGAGACAGGTCTGTGGCTCGGCGTAGCTCTCATCAATAGCTCCACCGGTGCTCAAGTCTTTTAGCAGGTCAGCCTGGTAGGCCTGCAAACCCGCCATGGTGTGCAGTGTAGCACCAGCCTGACCCACTGCTTGAAAAGCTTTCCCCACCAATGAAGATGTCAATCTGCACGGCTTGGAGGGAAGTGTGGGCTTTTTCAGGGAGGATGATGTCCCAGGAGAGAGATAGCCCGTAAGCGTCTCTTCTATCTGGGGCATCATCATATAACTGCGCGCTTTCACATCAATGATTCAAATAAGTCGAAGTCGATGGCACGAAAACATGCGATGAGTAAGGCTTGCTTTATGAAAGCGTTAACTTGTCATGGAGGTCACCAAAGAAGGGGAGAGAGAGACATTGAGGCCCCTCCCCCGGCCACCCGACAGAAACCTTTCATCTAATTTTGAGCGCTTGGGGGCTTCTGCGGCCAGTCGATGTGCAATCGCTCGACCGCACGTGTTATTACTCCCATAATTCCTAATACGCTCTGTCAACAGTAGAGGAGTGTTGTGAGGAGGCAACTTCCAAGAGAGGAAGACTCTTCCGCCCCTTCACAAGAAGCGCTTGAGAGCTAAAACTTCCTAATCCGGGAAGAGCACGAGAGACAGGGGGAATTGTGCGCGTCTGCCAGATCAACACGCAAGCCCCAGGAATGCGCCACGGCTCGCGGTTTCTCCTTAAAGAAAGCGAGCTGTGAGTGAAGCACCTTAATAGGGAGGAGATCACAATACTCACAGTCTCCCTGAAGCCTGAGGCGGGCGTATTCTTCCCCCAAGCACTCAAAGCAAAATTTGTGGAGATCGCCCTCCGAAAGAGATCTATCACACGGAGGCACGCATCTCTTAACAATCTCCGCCATGTCAGTGAGTTAACGCTGTTATTTTGCTTTTCCTTCGTAATCTACTTGCACACACACACACACACACACACACACACACACACACATACGCAAACACAAAGCGGTCCTGAAGACAAAAACATCTGAGAATGTTTCCGGTTCACTCCTATTTATAACCTGCAGGTGCACCTTATCAGATGACGTCACCTGACCGAGGTTGTAAGACAAAGATATTTGGCATATTTGATACACACAGGCTTCACAACCGGAGAACAAAGAGATGTTCCCATAGCGTTTTCACGCAGCATCGAGTGTACCTTTTGAAAGGGAACTACTCTACAGTATGTTCCATTTATCTGGCCATTCTTTGTAAGGCAGATAATGTCAACCAATATGGATACCCAAAAATGTTGGAGCCATTGCTTAAAGATTTGAAACGCTTGGAGGATGATGGTATATTTGTACCAAGTCTGGGCAAAGTGTTGAAGGGCACTGTATTTGCTGTTGCAGCTGATAATCTTGGTGCTCACTCCATTGGTGGCTTCATTGAAAGCTTTTCTTCCTCACATTTTTGTCGCTTTTGCACTGCAGAGCATTCACAGATCCAGAAGCATGAAGTAAGAGCAGGAATGTTTCCTTTACAAACTAAGTCCAGCCATACCTTCCATGTCGAAGCAGCATTGTCTGACCCTGCTGGATCTCATCATTGTGGAGTTAAAAGATCGTGTCCCATCTCTGACAAACTAAGTTACTTCTGATGTGATGGCACATCAGGTTATCCCCCTGATGCTTTGCAGGATTTGCTTGAAGGGATTGTACCTTTTGAACTGGCACTGTGTCTTAATGTGTTTATGAAGAAGAAATGTTTCTCTCTTTTTGAACTTAACTCCTCAATCCATTGATTTCCCTACAAATGGAATGAAAGTCAACTGACCACAAGCCATCCCCCTGACATTTGCATTACGTAAAACTATAGAAGGCAATGCACATTAAAACTGGTGCTTGTTACGGATGCTACCTTTTATGATTGGGGAGAAAGTGCCAGAAGAGGACACAGCATGGCATGTTTTGATGACCTTGAAAGATGTTGTTGAGCTTGTCATGGCTCCTGTTCACACAGATGAGACGCTAGGATTCTTGGAAAGCCTCCTCCTTCGGATAGTAATGCCTGTGCATGTGGCCTTGATGACGTATTTTTGACAGCGGTTTAACACACTACATTCATGGGCGTAATTTCGCAATTCGTCCGTGTAACAGAGGAGTTGTAAAAACAAGTTTTGTGTCTGTAAACGGTCAGAGTCGTATATTTCAGAGTTGTACTGAACAAACACACAAAATATCGTATCTGTAAGCTGTCGTGGCCATAGATTTGGGAATCCAACTCGGACAAAACACAGGATTACACACAAATCTTTTTTTTACGCACGATTATTTTTGACAGTGATTTTATTCCATAGATCTACAGAGAGTGAAAAAGTTATATGGGAAGGAAGATAAGATAGAGGGAGAAGTGGGAAGGCAAGTAAATGGAGAGAGGATAGACAGGAGCACAAAAACACCAGGACAATCAAGAAGTCAGATAGATACAACATTAAGGACTGGACATAGGCCATTGTACAGTAGAGAGGATGGGGGTGAACTACCCATGTTTTCATTTAACATGGGTAGTTGGAAACATGGAAGGAACACTGGGAGACTTAGGAACCTAGCTCCACAATTCACAATTTTAATTAAAGGTGCATGGGGACAATATGTACCAAATTGCAGAACAAAGGACTTAGGACCAATGATGAAGAGAGCTAAAGAAGTCCAGTGGGAGTCAACCATAAACCCGTTGATTTTTCATTCTGCAGATAAAACCTATATCAAAATATTGTGTGGTAATAACTTGATTGGTATTCCCCAGGAAGTTGTTATTAGCCACAAATGGCATCAGCATCTGAAGTAGTTGAGACTATCGAAGATGAGCGATATAGGGAAATGGAGAGTCAAGTCCCACCTGAATTATGGTCTCAGAATGATATGGATGTAGGCCTAATTAAATCAGCCCGCCCAATTCAAGTACAACTCAAACCAAATGTAAAACTGCCCAGAATAAGACAATATCTTTTGCAACCTGAGGCATCAGCTGGCATATAAAACACTATGGAAGGCCTGGTAAAAGCAGACAACCAGTTGCTGTAGTACTCCAATTTTCTCTGTGATCAAGCCAGGTAAAAATAAATGGCATCTTGTGTATGATTTACAAGCAATTAATAGTATAACAGAGGATTATCCAGCATATGTTCCAAATCCATACACACTGCTAACCAATGTCCTTCCAGAAGCCAAATATTTCACTGTAATTGATCTTTGTTCAGCCTTCTCCAAGATTCCAGTAGCGGAGCAGAGTAGATATTTGCTTGCATTTACATATGCTGGACAACAGTAAACGTACCGACAAATGCCACAGTGGTTCCGACACTCACTGCACATATTCAATCAGGTTTGGAAGCTGATTTAGAAGATTTAATGAAAGGAAGTAGCCTTCTTCAGTTTATTGAGGATTGTGTGATATGCTCGTCATCGTTAGAAGAATGCCATAGGGATTCCATTGAGGTACATGGTAAGCTAGTGCAGGGAAAGAAGAAAGAGATTGTGATTTTGGCATTTTGATATTTGGTTGTGACTTTTTGCCTCCCATTGACTTTGATTATTGCTTTGGTTGGTCTTTGTATATATTTGTAGATAATTTCACTGTATGTTTGTGCACTTACCAGTAGTAGAGGTGTGGCTGCCATTTATTTTGGGAAGAGGGAATGCATTCACTGTTTTTGGTTTAGAGAGTCAGGGAAGGTACCTGTATTTTTGTTTGTGTTTTGTTTGTTTTTTGCAGGTAATCTAGCTACTAAATATAAATACTATTTAGTTTATTATTTTGGCCTGGGTCCACCCTGAATATGATCCTCCTCCCCCTGTTGTGTGTGTGTGTGTGTGTGTGTGTGTGTGTGTGTGTGTGTGTGTGTGTGTGTGTGTGTGCATGCGTGTGTATTTTTTTGTTAAGCAATACAAACCTCATTATTTCATCAGTTAATGACAGGTTCTAGTTATTTCTGCCGTATACCACCATTTCCATACAGTTTAAAATAGAACCCTGAACCATTCTTTTGCTGTACGGCTCAACCGTACAGCAAAGACTGGGACGTAACGCCATATTTAATTGACAACTTTGATTTTTCACTTTGAGAAAGACAACAGCTTTATTATGCACAGGTGTTCCTTCAGTTAAAAACAACTAGTTTGAGATTTATATCTGCTCATCTTTTTTGAACTATGCTAGAGTGTCTCATCCCACCTCCGCTGTTAAAAAAAAATTATTCAGTAACATTTACTCTGAGTAAATTTTTTATGAGCTACTTTTTACTTTTACTTGAGTAGATTTTTATAATGGTAACTTTACTTGTACTTCACTGAAGTAACAGTACTTTTACTTGAGTACAACATTTTAGTACTCTTTCCACCTCTGACTAAAGCACCCTTGCCACAAACAGTTAAACAGTTGATGACCTTTCTAGGCTTAACAGGCTTTAGTGCCTGTATTGATGCAAGAAACCTGCAGTGGTAGGAAAAAAACAGCCCCAGCTTAACTACACCAGTAAGTTAGATAATGTAGCACAAGGTTACCCACCATGCTATCAAAAGGATCTTGCAGCAGTACATTATGCATATGGAAAAGCATCTACATTGACTATGGGTTACCCAGTAACCATTTATACACATCATAAAGTTGTAGAATTGATAGAACAAGGGAAATTTGTCCTAACTCAAGCTTGCATCCTAGCATATTCTTCTCTGCTCACATATCCTGACATTACTATAAAAAGAACCCAGCTGAATTAATTCCTTTAGCATATGAAGGTGTGTCTCATGATTGTGTGGCGAATTTATTGGCATTTACTAGGTTTGATCCTGATCTTGACTCTAAACCAATATCTGAAGCAGAAGCCCTTACTTTGTTGAGAGACCATTTAGGAAGTCACACTGGGTATTCAGTAATAATAAAGGATGGAGAAGACTTTAAACCTGTCTTATCTCAGAATTGTTCGCAGCCGGGTTCTGTTCAAATTAGCCGAGCTGAAAGTTCTCACAGCCCCATGCCAAATAGCCAAAGGGCTAGTTGCAAATATTTTTACAGATTCAGCCTATTCACATGGTGTGTGTCATGTATTTGGAGCAGTATGGAAGCGAAGAGAGTTTAAAAGAGTGACGGAACACCCATCCAGCATGCTGAACATATAAGTAAATTAATGTCTGCTTTGATGCTACGAAAACGATTGTCATTAAATGTCAAGCTCATAAAAAAGGAAATGACTATGTCACTAAGGGTAACAACATAGCAGACTTAGAAGCAAAGCGAGCATCAAGATGTCAAGTAGCAGTGATGGGACTAGTAGTCTTTATAGAACCACAGCCTCAGCTGGAGGATTTTAATTGGATTCAACATCAAGCAGGTCCTTACGAGCACTCAATCTGGCTCCAGAGGGGAGCTCAGAAGGATGCACAGGGAATTTGGCGTTCACAGGAAGGTTTAATCATTGCACCCACAGCACTGGTAAACATTGATTTCAGATGCTCATGGATTTGACCATTGTGCCAAAGGAGAGGTTGTGAGGAAAAACAAGGGTATTGGTCTCAATATCTGCATGCTATGGTTGATGAGTTCTTAGCTTCATGTGAGATATACGTGTCAAAAAGGGAACAGCGACACCTATTGGCCATATACCGGTACCTGAAGGACCATTTAAGCACTTAGTAATGGATTATGTGGACATGATAAAGAATGCTCGAAAGCAAAAGGCAAAAGGTACATGCTTGTAATAATTGACAGGTTTAGAAGATGGGTAGAAGCAATGACATCTGCAGATGAAGGGGCAGGAACAATTATCAAGTTCCTCACAAGAGAAGTGATACCTAGATTTGGAATTCCGTCAAAGATCAGTTCGGATAATAGATCAGCGTTCATTCAGAAAACTGTAAAGCAGGTACTACAACAGTGGAGAATAAAGTAAAGATTTGGGTGTGTTTGTCATCCGCAATCCCAAGGGATAGTGGAAAGAATAAAGGGTACTCTCAAAACTAAGCTTAACAAAATTTGTGCTAGTACAAAGCTTAACTGGGTTGAGGCACTAATGAACTATCGCATGCAATCTAACAGAAATAGACACCTAACCTGCATGAATCCATTACGGGTCGACCCATGTCTGGGTTATATTGTAGAGGCCCCTCTTTTGCAAATGAGGAAACTAACTGCAATATATAAAGTAATCTATGTGCAGGAAAAAGCACGGAGCCCAAGTGGAGAAAGACACACCATGCCCAATTGTTCCAGAAGACCAGATGTATCTACAAATGGTTAGAAGGAAGCAACACAAATCCAGGAGGGAATCCCAGGAGTTATTTCAAGAGCAGTTCAGGTGGAAGACAGAACCATGTGGTATCACTTGAACCAGTACATGAGAGTCCCCAGAAATAAGTACAGAGAAAGAAGGAGAGAAACCGCGTCCAACATCCAATACTAGCAAAGTGGGAAAATGTAAACTTTATTGGGAAATAACCAACTATTGGCACAAGTTGGATACCAAATTGCATACCGTTGAACATTTCGCTGCTCCAATTTAAGTATGAGAATCTGCTTGAGAGCAACATCCCATTTCTGATACAGACGAAACCGACTGACTGACTTTGACCAATCCCCCCCTGACACAACTGACATTACAAACATTTGTACAGATTCTATGTAACAATGATTCTTGGATATTTTGTTTAATTAAAACTATATTACTTTCACAGATAAAACAGCAGCAGCAACAATTAATCCTAATTTCCCCAACAGGAAAAGTGCACTGGAAGGAGCAAGCCATAAACAAATTATGACAATGTGTAATGCCACTAAACAACTTTCTCTTTTATTTCAGGTACAGAAATTACATTGGAGCAGTTCATGGGTGACTTTACCGTGTCTAATGAAATTTATGTTGTTTATATCTAACCAAAGGCTTTCTAAAATTAACAGCATTCCTTAGCAACAACAGACAAGGACAAGTCTTTGGATGCAATCATCAAAGAGATCCCTAACTCACCCATATATAACTCTAATCTGAGACATTACTGATTCATATGCGGATGTGTATCTTCCATAGCGAAGGAGAGGCGACAAGGGCCCGTAATGAAGTGCTAGTAACCTCTCTTGTGGGCTCTAACTGACTCTCTACGATGCGCGTAGTATCTGGGTCGAAGATGTTTATAGTACAATAAGGACATTCAAAATGGTGTTGACTTTAATTTGTGTCATGTATGTCCCAATTTGGTTCTGATTATGAAGTCAATCATGGACAATGCTATACTAATTACATATTCATGTTATGTCACAGAGTATGTCACAAATAAAATCTGAATTTGAATTGGGAAAAGTATAGGTTTAAAAAGTTGTCGAGGTCGAGTCTTTTACTTCTTTCTAGTCAAGTGTGGAAGGAGAGGTTTGGCTGATTCTCCACTAGAGTTCAAATACATAGGTTAGTCCTTGGTAAAAGTCCAGTGATTTAAGTTAATCATCAGTTAGTGTAAGGAAGACAAACACATGAATTTGTACTCTAGATAAAACAATTAATGTGGGATTTATAAGCCCCAGAGGGGGGAGATATGGAAGTAATTTTTATTTGATTTTATGTGACTTTACTTACTTTTAAGAAATAAAGGGTACCCCAGTTTGAAATAATGAGAGACGTACGTGAGAGGCTGAGCATATAGGCCTCGTGGAATGTGCCTGTTTAAGAAATCTGATCTATACATTGAGACACCTATAACGGGGAAACTTAATGAAACCCAGATGTTGAATTTAACATGAGCGCGGGAAAACTGGCTGCTGTTGTTCAGGGGCAGTATTTAAGCGAGAAGCCGTCGGGAGTCGTGGTGTGTTCTGCAGACCTCCCGACTTTGTTGACCAACCTTCTGAAATTAAAGACTGAGTCTTCGAATAATTTCGTGCTGGTCATTATCTCCCAACATCAGGATGTAGGGGTACGGCCTTGACACTTCAGCCTGCTGGAGATATTCCACGGTGTTGGTTCCAACCTTAGAAAGCAAGAAATTAAAGAAAGTAAAAGTTTATGGAAAAATCGAGAGGGTTGGCTAGTATGCATATTTGTAAGAAGATTAGTGTTTTGTAACACCCCAGCTTTTTATTGTCTCAAGCACTGAGATTAATAAAGTTCTAATGTTAATGTGGTTTTAACGCTAGCAACATAGCTAAATTCTAGCGTAATGCTGGCACTACAGTTAACAGTTTAGCTATCATTCATCACTTCACCATCTTCATACACCCTGCAAGTTCAACAAAAAGTACCCAATTCACTGTAAATAACCCAGAAAAATTAGCCAACAGAGGCAACCCAGCGTTTGGGTAGTAAAAATAACCCAGCATTTTCTAGTGTGTAATGTTGTCACTGTATATGACATGTGTTGGTCAAGTTTTATTTAGATGAATTGAATTAAAAAAACTTTAATTATTCAGAGAAACCTATGGAGGGGATAATACTTTTCTCTATGACTTACCTGATCACACTGACAGAGTTTATGGTATTCATCTGTCACTGTTCGTGGTAGTGAGATGAATGCCACACTCAGATAAATTTGGTTCCAGGAGATGACTAGCCTTTCATGTTCCAGGTATAAAAATTGGTATGACAGCAGAACACTCATAAATAGCACTCACTACAGCCACCACCTAATGAGGACCTGAGATTTTTACCCACTGTGGCTTTCCTACATACTAAAAAATGCTGGGTTATTTTTACTACCCAAACGCTGGGTTGCCTCTGTTGGGTAATTTTTCTGGGTTATTTACAGTGAGTTGGGTACTTTTTGTTTAACCCACCTTGCTGGGTTGGAGTTGGGTTAGCTAGTGACAGCTAACATGACAGACAAGACCGCCCCTCCCCCGAAGTTCACCGGTGTATTTAGTGGCTGTGTCAACTTTGTCTTTTTTCTTTTTTTTTTGGTGCTGCTGATAAAAAACGTTAAATACAAGGTCTTTATACACACTTTCACTCACCTATGACTGAATTTGTTCACTGTATGTAACATTTATTACTGTTACCGTGTTGCACTCAAACTTTCAGCATGGTCTGTGCTATAGCATGCTAGTTTATCTGACAATGGCTGCTAGCTAGCCAAATTAAAGACCCACACCTGTGTATGAAAGAAACTGCAAAAATTTCTGAGCTTCTTAGCTTTCTTTGTAGGATGCTTGCAGGGTGTATGAAGATGGTGAAGTGATGAATGAAAGCTGTTAACTACTGTTAACTGTAGTGCCAGCATTACTCTAGCATTTAGCTAGGTTGCTAGCGTTAGCAACCAGATTAACATTAGAACTTTATTAATCTCAGTGCTTGAGACAATAAAAAGGTGGGGTATTACAAAACACTAATCTTCTTTCAAATATGCATACTAGCCAACCCTCTCAATTTTTTCATAAACTTTTACTTTCTATAATTTCTTTCTCTCTAAGGTTGGAACCAACACCATGGAATATCTCCAGCAGGCTGAAGTGTCAAGGCCGTACCTTTACATCCTGATGTTGGGAGATAATGACTCAGGCATTAGTGCTTCTGAGTAATGTATCGTAATGATGTCACTTTTGAACTATTATTTTATCTTGTATTTTAGAAAAATAAATATTTTTTCTATGATTTGTACATGGAATTGGGTGTTTATTGCACATATGTATGGTTTGCAAAACTTTTTTTTTTTTTTTTTTTTGTAATAGACCAGTATATCAAAGTAATTTAACTGTTTAAACTGTTGTACCAATAGACATAAAAAACATAAAAATAATAATAACCTATTTGTGAGGTATAATCCAGTTAATAGAATGGGTAGAGGAGAATAGTTCTGGGTAGAACGTTTGACCAATTTATGTGGTAGAATGAACCCAGCATTATAGTTAAATATGACCTAGCATTTGGATTGAATATTTTACCCATCTTGCTGGGTTAAACAAATAACCCATGTTGCTGGGTTAAATTAACCCAGCGTGTAGTTGGTCCAATATTTACCTAGCAGCTGGGTTAAAAACAACCCAAACTGGTTAAAATACAGTGCGAGGTATAAGTGTTACTCAAGAGAGCCAATTAACGCATTAGTTTACCACGTACAGATAGAGTGTCATGTCACCACAATCATAACCAAACACAAATGAAAGTCTGACATAGCATGGCTTACTCAAAAAAAAAAAAAAAAAGGCAAATAGACTATGAAAACTGAACCTGCAAAGAATGGATAGATCAATCTATGTTTATTCTTCCTGCAGAAAGTTTAAAACCATACCTTGGTGTTTGCCTGAATTAAGCGTGCACCATAAATTAAATCACAATTTTGAATAGAGGTGAAGTTATGAGCAGGTATGTGCCAGATAGAAACCACAAGACAGTGTAATGTGTATGAAACTAACCCTAACCCTCCCCTGTTCCCTGGAGGAGTCTCTGGTGTTTTCAGCACATTAGACCTTACACCTAAGGGTCACTATGAGGTCCATGGCGAAGACATGGATTCAATCCCAGCAGGCTCTACCAGCCTGCGCTTTGCATTCATGCGTACACCAGCAGCGGCTTCTGCTGGTTCTGCTTTACAGCGGGTTACTCCAAGTCCCTCCTCGGCCACCAAAACATTTCAGAAGTAGGAGTATTGTTCTTTTCAATGTTTTTGTAATTTAGATAATAGAAAAAGCAAAAAAAAGGCCATAAATAATCTCTGGGGCAACACATGGATAGCTAATGTGAATAGTTAGAAAGAATAACAAATCTACTATTGCAATAATTGTGAAATCATGTTTTGTCTTTCAGATCAGTTTACCTTGCTGAGGAGGTTGGTGGGAGGATAATTCCTATGTAAGTATAATAGTGCCAAAATTCCTTAAAGCAAAATAGTAGGTTGAATTACATAAACTGAAAAAATACTTGTTGCAATAAAAATGTTTAAATTTTTCTGCATTGCAATTTGATCTGAACTGAAAAAAATCCTTAGAGCATTTACAATGTTTGAATTTTTTGCCACTACTATTTATTGTGGTTGCATATTTCAAATGAAAATGCAATTCAAGCATTTAAAATTCAAAGCAAAAGTATTCAAGTTACTAAATTGCAGTTCAAAAATATTTTCTAGTGTTAAAAATACAATCTTCATTATATTTCAATCTTACAAATTCAGGTGGCTAAAATTCAGGTAATAGAATTCAGGTAGCTAAAATTTAGGTCTTCACATCCGGGATATCACAGGAAGAGTAGTGGTGTGCCGATTGCTGCTGTGCATGCCGCAGTGTACTTTAAAGTGTCTTTGAGTAGACTTGAGCCAGTAATATGCAGTGGAAAAGGAAATTTTCCTTCACTACTGTACTATGGTTAGCAAGCCTAGTCCTGGAGATCCCCCTACCCAATACATTTTAGTGTTTTCCTTGCTCTGTCACACACATTTCTTTTCAGAGAATGCTGTTAAGTACCTGATCAGTTGAACCAGGTGTGCTGGGAGCAGGGAAAATATGAAAATGTGCAGGGCAGGAAATTCTCAAGGACCAAGGTTGGTAACTACTGCTTTAATCCATCTAAACAGATTCAAATTATTTCCTACATTTGTAAAATCATTCAGTGAATAACTGTTAATTCATTGCATTCAAGGCATATTTAGGCCAAATGAATCTTTCAACAGTGGGGCTCTTTATTTATCAGTTTCAGTTTAGAGACTAATTGTTACACATACAGAATTTGGTTTAGTTAAATCAAGTGAAACTTCATCCTCTTAGTAAACATTTTGTATTTCTTGTATTTTTCTATCAATACTCTTTGGAGTACAGTATTTGACCCATTTTTTGGAAAGGTGAGAGAGAAGAGAAGTAGAGAAGTCAACAACAGTGCAATAGAAGTAGCAGGTCTAACTTCAGCTTTTTCAGTTTTAAAATTCTTTTTTATGGAAGAATATTTTTTAAATTATTTACAGAAAGGTAAACCCTTACATCTATGTATTGTTTTTTTTCAGTATCTTCTGTAAATTGCTAATGCATCAGTTTATGCATTTCTCTGCGTTATGCTTATCAGATAAAGCAATGCTTCTTTGTATGGAACAAAGTCGTTGTTTACTGCTCTATAAAACAAATGTGAAATGTCAGGATATTTCTTTGAGAATTGATTCTCCATTCTTAGCTTGTTCTGTTGTAAAGGAATCAACTCCAAATGTGGAGTATGTTGTCAGTGTAGATCCCACATGCTGTCGGTAAAGGTAAAGTGAATGTGGCAAGAGTTTTGATGGAATTTTTTGTTTACACCCAGGCTTGGATGAGAAGCAACCACACATGAATGGTCTCAGGATGCTTTACTGTTGGCATGACACAGGACTGAGTAGCGCTCACCTTTTCTTCTCCGGACAAGCCTTTTTCCAGATGCCCCAAACAATCGGAAAGAGGCTTCATCCGAGAATATGACTTTGCCCCAGTCCTCAGCAGTCCATTCGCCATACTTTTTGCAGAAGATTAATCTGTCCCTGATGTTTTTTTTTAGAGAGAAGTGGCTTCTTTGCTGCCCTTCTTGACACCAGACCATCTTCCAAAAGTCTTCGCCTCACTGTGCGTGCAGATGCGCTCATACCTGCCTGCTGCCATTCCTGAGCAGCTCCTGAGCAAAGTTTTTTTGTTCGGGATTAAGTTAATTTTCAAGCCAAACAAGGACTATGCAATTCATCTGATCACTCTTCATAACATTATGGAGTATATGCAAATTGCTATCATAAAAACTTAAGCAGCAACTTTTCAAATTTCCAATATTTATGTAATTCTCAAAACTTTTGGCCACGACTGTACATGTTCATACACTGATCAACTATAGCATTTAAATTCATTAGGTGGTTTTAATGTGGCTGAGATTGGTGTGAGGATAGACAGTCCCATATGCAGCAAGAAACAATGCACTGTAGGTTCTAAAGCCTTCCGATTATAGCCAGAGTGCTAGGCAGTTTACTGCCTGTGGGGCGGTGTGGCTACCCATCTGTTGGTTTTAATCTTGTGATGTACTTATTTGGTACTTGAACAAAACACAGCAGACACTTGTGTTAACTTTACTGTGCAATAAATGTTTTTGTTACATGATTGCCATGGAATGTTTTTTCCTCTCCATTTTATTAAATACACAAAGGTATAGAATATACTGAATTGAAATAGCAAACAAAATATTGTTAAAGTTGTTTGTTATTTCAAGGAACACACCAAAAAAATTTGATGTTTTTTTTTCTTCTCTGTTTCACATCCACATTTCAAATAACTAGGTTTGATAGTGTTAATTTGTGAAAACATGTCTGTAATTTTACATTATTTCAGATAAATTAGGTTGTACACATTTATTAAAAAATTATCAATCAAATGTAAATTACAAAATCAACAGGTGTCTGTGGTACTGTTAGAATTACCTGAAAACATCTTCATAGATGGACAAGTTGTTTTTGATTGGCATTGTGGAATGACTAACAATCTTTTTGATGAATCCATCGATGGCTAAAACATGGGTCACTCCAAACATCACAAGTTTTTAGTTCTGGTTGAGGTGAAGCTTATGGCCCATATATTCGATGATGGTAGGGTAGGGGGTTAAGGTTCCGAGCTCCCTTAAAAATAACAAGATTCATTAAAAAAAAAAATTACAGTGGAATACTCTCAAGTCAGCTTTTAACAGTATGCTCAAGCAATGTGAGCTAACTGAAAGTTGGAGATTTTTTTTATATTATCAGTGGTAGAAGGCTAACTGCAAATAGTTCTATAGTGCTATATACTGTAAATAAAATCTGACTTATAAATGAAAGTTGACAAAATTCTCACATTTAACATGTTAAATTTCAGTATAAAAACCTTCTGGTATTTCTGGTATCAGGTTTTTCAGTAAATTGCTGTTAACCGTTTAAACATTTCACATAATGCGGAAATGTCTGGTTTATAGTGAATAAACAAGTTGCACATTCATTAGCCACAATATTCAAATACTACTGATAATCTAGATTGTACTGAATGATGACTTATTTTCAGAAAGCACATACTTTTGATTATTGGCATGTTTTCGTCATTGAAGTTTATAAGCACTTTATGTACCACTGACAGGCCTTACGCATGAATTCAACACATTAGATCAAACATATGTAAAGGTAATCGAGCAAGATAACTTACTTGGCATCCTGCTTCATGATAAGGCAGATGCACCTCCTTTAAAACTGACCCAATTCATCCTTGTGCAGCATGTATGCCTTTCGTTGACAGATATCCCTTCCTCATTTTGGGGCCATATGTTGGCCCCACCAGTAAATAAATAAATAAATACTAAAAAGTAGCTTTCAATACAAAATGTTAAATGTGAAGACACTGTGCTAATATCATGAATTACTTGGAATGGGATAAAAACTAATACTTCAAAGAACGAGTGTGTTACCTCGTTTACAGCTTTTGCCACCTCTAATTCCAAGTGAGTGTCAGACAGGCGACAACAGCCCGGGACATTCTCGGCACAAAAGTTTCTAACGTTTCTTGCAGAAAACCCTCTGACTTCTCCAAATTCCTGTGACAAGTGTTCAGAGATAACTTCAGATGACAAGCCTTGTCTTGCCATTTCTAAAATGTCTGAATAAAGTTCCAAAGCTGTAGCTGCAGGAGCCTGCAGGTGATGCCAAGAGCTGCACACCTCGCTCTAACAACCTCCGACTTCTTACTAATTAAATAACGTTTTGTTTCTGGTTTTTGTTTTCTTGCATTATTCTTTTCTGATGCACAAAAGGAAAAAAGGACAAATAACCTTTTTCATTTTGTTCTATTTTAATTACAAGTCAAATAAGCGTTTATTTTTCTTTTTTATTTTCTTCTGTTTTCTTTTATTTTATTTTCGATAATTTCAAATACCAAAACATACACGGACCGTAAAGCATCTTTTATTTTGTGTTTGTATATGTCTATTTGTGTGAAAGTCATCCTTTATCCTAGTTATCCATCAAGTTTATTACAACACACGTGTGAGCGCGCATAAAGCAAAAGGAAGCGTCATTAGAGAGGTTCCTGTTTGTAAAGTGCAGGTTAATTTGTTTTATTTTTACTTTACAGCAGTGATTTCGTTAGTGTGTGCACACTCGAGTGTCATTAGAGACATTTCATGCTAAGTTTGCAGATAAAGCAATGTTTCTGTTAATGTGTGTGTGTGTGTGTGAGAGAGAGAAAGTCATCTCACACAGTAACCCCCTCAAATAAGAGAGGAGGGAGAGCTACTCTGTAAGACGAGAGGAGCGAGGACAGACGGGGGAGGGAGTCAAATAACAAAACAGAAAATAAAATAAAATAAAATAATAAAACCAAAAACAACATAAATCAGATAACACAACAAAATATTCAGAAACAAAATGCCAAATCAGAAAACACAACGACAATTCAGTCAAAACGGAAAAGATAGGTATAGTTTGCTAATTAAATTCTTATCTTCTCTTCTCTGGCACCATATTTTACCCATACACAGCAAATTTCTGGAGTTGAATAATCTGGAGTTAGACATAAAAGTGTGACAGAGTTAGATTTTGAGAGATTATTTTCTGATTTTGACTACAGCCAGTGTTTAGGGTTACTCTGGAGCAGTGTTCATTCTGTGGGTGTTGAGGAGCCTAATTCTTCCCCTGGTGTTGTTTGGACTGCATCATTGCTGCACCTGCATCTTGGACCTTGTCATGAGGAAAGTAAAATAAAAGTATTTTAATTCATTAAACTACATTTTATGTTGTGAGGGATTTTCAGAGGGTAATGATTTTCACATGGTGGATGATAAAGCAGTGTTTGTTAGTGTGTGTTTTTGTGAAATTCATCTCACACAGTAGCCCCCTCAAATAAAAGAGGGGGGAGGGCTACTCTGTAAGACGAGAGGAGGGAGGGCGGGGAGGGAATTATTCCTCCTCTCGTCTTACTTTAGCTTCACACACACGCACACACATTTACAGCGGGTGCGCGCACAAACACTAACTGAAACATTAATCAGTTGGGATTTATTTTTACTTTTTCAAAGGTAAAGGTAAGGTTGCAGGTTAATTTGTTTTATTTTTACTTAATATGTTGTATTAATTATTTTTATATATTTTTTTATTTTGGGTTATGGAATGAATAATCTGAGTTTTTATTATTTCTTATGGGGGAAATTTGCTTATACAGTATACGAGCGTTTTGAAATATGAACACACTTTCGGGACAAAGCATGCTTGTAATCCAAGGTTCCACTGTAATACAGTGGAACCTCGGATTGCGAGTAACGTGGTTTACGAGTGTTCCGCAAACCGAGCAAAGATTTTAAATAATTTTTATTTGGAACCCGAGCAAGTATTAGTTTACGAGCGCCGAGTATCATGCTTCACACATGCGACTCTTATTTTGACACCGACCGTCACTCTCTCACCTTCCCCTACTCCTCCTCCCTCCTTCTCCCCACGGCTTCAAACACAGAAACTCTGCTCGTGCGTGCGCAGTTTGACACTGAAATAGACACACACGCACACACACGCACAGACGCTGTCTCCCCTTTTCACCCCTCCCGGCTTCACAAACACACAGAAACTCTGCTCCGTCGCGATTCTTTTCAAAGGTAAGGTGCTGGTTCATTTGTTTTTTTTTGTTTTTTTTTACTTTACAGCAGTGATTCCCGTAGTATGCGTTCACGCCAGGTCAGAGAGATTTCTTTTTTTCCTGTTAAAACGGTGTTTCCGTGTTTGTGTGTGTGCGTTTGTTGTGAAACTTAAGTGATTCCTTTAGTATGCGCTCGTACCAGTCTCGTTTTTTTTTCCGTTAAACCGGTGTTTCCGCTGTGCTTATGCGCTTGTTGTGAAACTTAAAAATTGTGTCTGTTAATATACGCTCATGTCAGTCTCAGAGAGATTTCTTTTTTTTCCTGTTAAAACTATGTTTCTGTTGTGTGCGTGTGTTTGTTGTGAAACTGTTGTGAAAAAGCGAGGTGGGGAGAGGGAGGAGGAGTGTTACTGTGTAAAACGAGGCGAGGGAAGGGGCTAATTCCACACACACACACGGTGCGTGCGCGCACCAATGGAGACACTTATCTGTCAGGATTTATTTGTACTTTTTTTAAAGGTAAAGTGCAGATTAATTTGTTTTATTTTCATTTTATAGATTGTATTAATTATTTTTATGTATTTATTTTTAGGGGCTGTGGAACGAATAATTAGAGTTTTCATTATTTCTTATGGGAAATGATGATTTGGTTTAAGAGTGTTTTGGAATACGAGCCCACGTCCGGAACGAATTATGCTCGTAATCCAAGGTTCCACTGTAGTTTATTGAGTATTAATTGTTTGTATAATACTTTTTCCTGAATTTCCTGCAGAAGCAGTATAAACAAGATTTTAAGATTAAACTCTAAATCAACATTTAAAATATACACTATATTGGCAAAAGTATTCATTCACCCATCCAAATCATTGAATTCAGGTGTTCCAATGGCATGCAGACTGCTTCTACAAACTGCTTCTACAAACATTTGTGAAAGAATTAGTCGCTCTCAGGAGCTCAGTGAATTCCAGTGTGGTACCATGATGGGATGCCACCTGTGCAACAAGTCCAGTCGTGAAATTTCCTTACTACTACAGTACAGACCAAAAGTTTGGACACACCTTCTCATTCAAAGAGTTTGAATTTGTATTATGGCAAGAAAAAAGCAGCTAAGTAAAGAAAAACGAGCCATCATTACTTTAAGAAATAAAGGTCAATCAGTCCGAAAAATTGGGAAAACTTTGAAAGTGTCCCCAAGTGCAGTCACAAAAACCATCAAGCGCTACAAAGAAACTGGTCACATGCGGACCGCCTCAGGAAAGGAAGACCAAGAGTCACCTCTGCTGCGGAGGATAAGTTCATCCGAGTCACCAGCCTCAGAAATCGCAGGTTAACAGCAGCTCAGATCGGAGAGCAGGTCAATGGCACACAGAGTTCTAGCAGCAGACACATCTCTAGAACAACTGTTAAGAGGAGACTGTGTGAATCAGGCCTTCATGGTAGAATATCTGCTAGGAAACCACTGCTAAGGACAGGCAACAAGTAGAAGAGACTTGTTTGGGCTAAAGAACACAATAAAGAACACAATAAAGAAAACTCTTTGAATGAGAACGTGTGTCCAAACTTTTGGTCTGTACTGTAAATCTTCTACAGTCAACTGTTAGTGGTATTATAACAAAGTGGAAGCTATTGGGAATGACAGCAACTCACTGTTGGACTTATAATGTGGGCTTGTTATTCAGGAGTTGGGCTCAAATTCTTATCGTTTATATATTTTGTTTTTGTTATTTTGTTAAGGATGTCTTTTCAGAACTTGCAGCAGTCAAGGATGTGTTTTGTCATCTATACTGATAAGGTTAAGGAAATGCAATGTTTTGTTTGTTCTTATACACAAGATTAATATGTTCACTCTTGAAGAAAAAGTTAAAGTTTTGCAGTATCCTGTCTGATATCCTGTCTTAAATAACAATTAATAAATATAGTTAAAACTCCACATTGAGTTGGACTTATCATGTTGATTGCAGATCTTATGACAGCAGAATCATCTAAGAACATGTCTGACTGCTCAGACCTGACGGTACCATCTTGTTGTAAGCAGGATTGTTGTATTATAATCCCATTCATTATTGTTTAGTATGAAATATGAAATAACCATCTGGTTTTCGAGGTCAAATTGTGAAAAATATTTTTTTGCCTCATTCTGCTGGCACACAAAAATCTTTTGCCACATATAAGTGTTTTTTTATATATTAAAAAAAAAAAAAATTATCTTTGTATTTAGACAGTGGAGCAGATTCTGACTTCCAAATCAGCAGGGATTACTATCATCCAAGAGTATGAAGAAACTGGGAGGTTGAAAAATATGAAAGGTGCCACTCATCTCCTCAACAAAAAGGGACTAGACTGATAACACACACACGCACACACACCACACACACACACACACTGAGACTGGACTGACTACCCTGCTTGACCAGCAATTATACCAGCAGGGTTACCAGCATACCAGCAACAGCATCATGGGGTCAGCTGTTTTGGCGGTGGGACCACTTGCATTTTTTATGGTAACCATGAAAATAACTTAAAATGTTCCATCATTTTTAACCATACACATAAGTGTAATGCATCATTTTATGTGTTTATTTGTTAATGTACGTTCACTCACATATCAATAAAGCATTGTGCTTTTGTAAAATAAAGAAAATAAACAGGGTGCGCTTTCTGCCCTCTCAGTCTCCCTGAAAATCTTTTTGAAATGCATCACTAAAATGAACTGAAATTCAGTGAACACTTTACATACAGATATCCATATATCTATATATCTATACATACAGTATACATTTTTTTCAGTATACTACTGTACACACCAACCTGTAAATACTCTTTTACTCAATATTTATTACTGGATTACTTTTTGCACTAACTTCTTAATTCTTGCTGCTACGTTAAGGAACGTTTACTGTTTCTTCACCTCAACTCACCACCTCAACACCATAGAGTATTATGTAATGTTATGTCATGTTTGTTTAACTGCCACTTTGTTGTTAATTCATGTTGTCTGGTCAATCTGTCTTGTCTCCGCTATGCAGCTAACTAGGTCTCTTAGTTAGCTAGTTTAGTTTTTTCTGTTAATTTATGTTGTAAATTTATGTTGCATGTAGCACCTTGGTCCTGGAGGAGCGTTGTTTTGTTTCACTGTGTACTATATATGTATATGGTTGAAGTGACAATAAAGCCTACTTGAACTTGAAAGGTGAGCGTGAAAAAAGGGCATGTGTATCGACGCAGGTCGCAGAGCCGTGCATGGGCTGTTCAGTGCGGGCAGATCCACAGGTTGCTACCACGCAACCTGTTGAGTTCTGAACAAGCAGATAAGCAGCCATTTATACATGCGGTTGCCAGTCAATCAGCCTGAACGACCCAGACTTGGCAGCGTGTTTATATAAAGGGTCCACATACCTCAGCACTTCGTGTGATCATTAGGTAGCACCGGTAAAGGTATCAGGGCCAACAAAAGACAAAGAAAAGAAAGGAAGAAAGAAAAGACAAACGCGCAGAAAGTCGAGAGACAGAGGCAAAGACCCAGCCTCTGCCTCTCTAAGACACCAGTGAGAGAGAGAAAGAGAGAGAGAGAGAGAAAGAGTGAACGGCGCAAGTTATTAGTGCAAAGCACAAACTCTCTCTCTCACTCTCTTTAAATCCTAGGTAAGGGCGAATTTCCAGAGAGGATCATAAGTTTTTGTTTTAGTTTCCAGAGCCTTGTTCGTTCTCGCGTAGATGGGGGAGCTCTGCTTATTTTGTCTTTTCAATTTTCTTTTGTTTCCTTTTAAGTTCCTTAATCAATAATTCGACGCCATCTCCAAACAGAAAGGTCTTCCCGTGCGTGTCATAAGCACTCTCACAAACTCCTGTTTCATTGACCCCCTCTAAAGCCCTGCGTCAGCGCTCTTATTATTAAAACATCTTGTGGTGCGGCTGTTCATACCACAAACGTAACAGCCTGATGTTAATTCCATGAGTTTCTCATTTTAATATGGCGATAGGGCTGAAGTCCGCTGAACTGCACGGTCGTGATGAAGATCGAGAGCAAGCCGGCCTCGGGAAGGGAAACTGCAGGGCAGCACAAATTAAGAAAGAACGGGACCCGGCCTGGATGCAAAAGGAGAAAAACACTGAGAGAGGGTTACATGCTATAATCAGTTACGAAGTATAACCTTAAATATATTTAGAATAAATCAATATCACATCCATCATCACACAGCTAATGTACGGGAATTAAAATTAGTCGTGATGTCAGTACTTGCCCGGCAAACAAGCCTTTTGCAGCGGTTTAAAACATCTGGATTATCTTCAAATATACAAAAAAGCGAAAAAAGTTCGTTAAAACACTTTAAAACAAGAGAAAAAACGTCAAAATCCGCGTTCGCCCTCTCGGCGCTAGGTGGTGAGTGACGTCATGATACCATCGGCGCGCGCACTGCACGACCGGGGACACATAGGGACACTGAATTTCCCGGAACACTGTCTCCCAGTCTAGCTAGAAGACAGAACAGACCTGCAGGAGAAAGTGCTTCACCGTGATGGCGGAGGGCAGCGTCTCGGTAAGTGCACCTGCAGAGTGTTACAAATATATATTGTCAGATATTTTAGTCATTTAGTGTGATAAAGGAATTTAGTCAAAATTTAGTTAAAGTGGGGCTGGTGAGCATGAGACCCAGACTGATATTTGTTACACACACACGCGCGCACGAGAGCGAGATAAACAGTGGTGGCCAAAAGTATTAAGACAGTCATGTGCCATGTATTAGTTCTTTCTGTGCACAGAACAGGTGGCGTCACCAATTAGTTCAGGTCTGGGTGAAGAGTTGTGTTAATTAAAATCAGCTGCTTTAGTTAATTGATGTAACAAATAAGTGGCAGGACTTATACTTTCTGAAGGCAGTGTATCCACCTCTGTACATAGTGCCTAAAACTCAGGAGTTCTCAAGTGAATGGGAACTTCTGTGAAAAATGTGTGTACATGATGTTCATGTTCCTACACATCCTGCCAAATCTTCCCTACCTTTTAATTCCTGGCAAAGTAATGACAATAGCAGGTGAGAAAGGTCATAAATGTAGTCTGGCAAAAATGGAGAATCTGCTACTAAAGTGCCTAAAAAAGTGATGATTTTGAAATTAGTCACCTTCAAATAAATATGGCTATTGCAAGTATTTATGGAACAGTTAGATTATATTCAGTACCATCAAAAGTTGGTAAATTGATAGCAATTGTGATAATTAAAAGAAAAAATCCGTAATTGGGGAGGAAATGACACTTCATGGTTGGTCAGTGTGCTCTGACTGTGTGCAGCTGCATGAAAGTAGCTGTGATCTTACAGTAAATGTTTTAAGTAACTTAAAACCATCACAAAAGTTGGGTTGGGGCTCATAAATAATGGGGGAAAATGGCTGACAAGTAGTTGCATGGCCAGGTGTAGCATTTACTAAGCAAGTAAATAAAAATAGAGCATGCTTTTCACAAGTCTGACAAAGCATCTAGAGAGAGGAAACTCGGCATTGGTCATGTCCATTGATTTCAGACTTCAGGCAATTGTTGACTGCAAAGAATTTTCCTTCAAGTATTAAAGGCAATCCTTAAGTTTAATTGTTTTCCCCAAAAATGGGTGTGTATATGTGAACATGTCTGTAATTCTTGAATGGTTAATGCCACACTTTTCTTTTGATTTCACTGGCATATTGAGTGTTTCATTTCAAATTAAATGTGGTGATGTACAGAGACCAAATGCCAAAACATTACAAAATTTATACTGGGTGTATGTTCGATTGTTATTGCATGTGATGTTCAATTAACTTATTCAGCATGAATTTTTTTTCTGTTTTTAAGGCTCTCAGCAATCTGATGATTGGGAGGACCATAGAATACCTCTTTCTGACCACTCCAGTGGTGTGTCCCAAGTCTGAGAATCCCCCTCGTCAATGGACAATTTTACAACAATAATAAGCTGTACATTCAAGGGATGCATCCCAGTCCTTTGGGTGTGACATTTACATTGCTGCATTTCAGTCTTATGAATCTTATGAACAATGAGTAATATTTGTTACTGTTTGATCCTGTTCATACTTAAAATGGACTTACTGTAAAATACTGTAGTTGCGGTTTTATGAAAATATTCCTGATAACTGCTATTAACTATTAGGAGCCAATGCTACCATTTATAAATTTAGTACTAAATGAGCACCGTGAAATGGTTGCATCTGTGATACAACAGTTTGCTTTAACTGATATGTTAATGGATGCGTGTCTAAAATACAGAGTTAGAAAATGTTTAATACTCTAGCACCTCTGATGGGTGCTTGAACTAACAATTGCTCCCAAATACTGTATGAATATGCAATATTTTAACCATAACTAACCATTGTACATGGTTACACATTCTTCCCATATATAGTCTATTTAATATACTTACTTTCCATCACATTTCAAGAGGATATATATATATATATATATATATATATATATATATATATATATATATATATATATATATATTTTTTTTTTTTTTTACAAATGCAGGCAGTGTTGGAGTAATATATTACAAAATAGTACATTACAAATAAATATATACAATGACAAGGAACTTGCTTTACATAGCTTCAGTTATCTGCATAATGATCTCTGCTGCCCACTGGGTGAATTGATTTCTCACCACAATAGGATGCAGCACTTCAGTGAAAATGACTTACTTGCACATACGAGTGGCTTATGATTTGTTTATTTATATGTATAATATATAATTAGTGTAACACACTGCAGGTGCACTTACCGAGCCACTGCCCTCTGCCATCAAGGTCAAGCTTTTCCTGTATTGAATTTGTACTTGAATTTCCAAGCTTGAATTTTCTATCCGAATTTTACAACTTGAATTTTTCTATCTGAATTTCACAGCTTGAAATGGACTGTTGAAAATTTTTTGACATTCAGAGCGCTTAAATTTAAAGATGTTACTTTTTAAAGTTAAATATTTCAGTTTAATAAATTCAGTAGTATTTAAATTTCAAAATTAACAATTCAACAGTGATTACATTTCAACACATATTTTCAAAGGCTGATATAATTCAAATAATTATGATGCTAATTTGCTTCCATAGAACAGTGCACTATGAAGAAAGGGTGTCAGGTTTGTAAAAGCCCACTTTTACACTCTATACACAGTCATACATTTTTGTGCCTCTCTCGAAAAGCAGTTCTTGTTTAATTCAAGACACAAGTGAACATCGCATACCTGGCGTTTCATAATCATGGTGTTTATGGCTGCTTACCATAAACTGATTTGCATCTGAACAGGCAGATGCGCGCCCATTTATACATGCGGTGGCCAGGGAACGCCGCTGTCAGGCAATCAGCCTGAACAAGCCAGACTTGGCAGCGTGTTTATATAAAGGGTCCTCATACCTCAGCACTTCGTGTGATCATTAGGTAGCAACAGTAAAGGTATCAGGGCCAACGAAAGACATCTTTAAGACACATAAGGCAGTATTTTAGGCAACGGGAGCTGAAGTGTTCGTGCTAAATAACATATAGATAGCAGTGTAATAAGCTAACCAAAAACTGAACCAAATAGCTACCATAACATGAAGCTATCCAAAACGTGGTGAATATATTATAAACATTTACACCACAGGTGATACTGACAACCATCTGTAATCTACATACTGTAAGGCATTAGCTGAACCACCGTGAGCTAACCTGTTTGTGCTAAGCTACATAAGGCAGTATGTTAGCATGATTTAGAAGTGTTATCTACATGCTATCCAAACTATAGAAGTGACATTAAATGACAATGTTTCATATAAACTGGCAATAACTTGAAAATGAGGAAAAATAAATTTATATTAGTTTTATATGATCAGAATAAGGATTATATAAGATTTAAAAACTTATCCATGGTAACAGCTTGCTGCTCCCCCTTCGTTCTCTGTTTAAGTCTCAGTGTTGTTCTGAGGTAAATCTAAACCCCTCCCAATGTCCAGAACATTCAGTAGAGCTTCAGAAACCTGTACAGTGCCTAACATCTTCCACATGCTCAAGAAAATTATCGGACCTACTGTGTGTGTGTTTGGGGGCATGTCCTTGTATGTAGATTATCCTGACTGTTTCCCTGTGAACAGTGTGTGGGCGTGTCCTGTCTTAGGTCATTATCAGTGAATAAAGTGTGGCAGAAAGACTGTATCTCACCTTAGATTCATATGGACTACATAAACTGAAAACATTTATTTGTGATTAAGCTTGCCACATTTAAAAGTAGACACTTTTAGCTTTCTATAGATGTATACTGTATGTATAGATATATGGATATCTGTGTGTAAAGTGTTCACTGAGTTTCAGTTCATTTTAGTGATGCGCTTCAAAAAGATTTTCAGGGAGACTGAAAGGGCAGATTTATTTATTTTCTTTATTTTACAAAAGCACAATATTTTATTGATATGCAAGTGTACATTAACAAATAAAGACATAAATCGATGCATTACATGTATGTATATGGTTAAAAATGATGGAGCATTTTAAGTTATTTTCACAGTTACCATAAAAAATGCAAGTGGTCCCACCGCCAGAACAGCTGACTCCATGATACTGGTGCTGGTAAGCTTGGTAATCCTGCTGGTATAATTGTTGGACAAGCTGGTGACCAGCTATGTGTCACCAGTGTCTGGCTATTACGCCAGGCCAGACCGGCAGATGTAGTTGAAGTGGGCATAATAGGGCAGGCATACACGCAGAGGGGGTTTTCAACAGAAAAAGTCTTTTTATTAACAAACTCAAAAACAGACACAAAGAAACCAAAACAACAAACTGAAACTATAATTAGGGCTCAGTGCTACACACAGGCTAAGAGCTAACACAGGGTACTGAGCGCTGATACAGGGAGACATGGAGCTGGAACTAACTAAAGACACAACTAAAGAACTAGAGACGGGAACTAGGGACAGGACAAGACGGGAGCTAGACACGAGACAGGACAAGACATGGGACCAGAGACACAGACTAGACATGAGACAGGACAAGACATGGGACCGGAGACACAGACTAGAGACGAGACTAGAGACGGGACCGGGGACACAGAGACGGGAGCGGGGACACAGAGGCTACTAAAGACTGGATGGGATACAGAGGCCACTAAAGAATGGACGGGACAGCATGGGTTAGTGGTTAGTTGGATTAGTAGCTACACGGAATATGGATATACTGAATAATGAACTAACCAGGTTAATATCTAACTGGATTAGTGGCTAACCGGGTTAGTACTGATCTACTAGGGGACCGGAACACAAGAGACAAGGCACACATGAGGCTATTCCAAACTAGCGGCTAACCTACTAGCGATCCGAACCACTAGCAGTCAATCCCACTAGAGGCTAGCCTACTGGAGGCTAACCCTACTAGCAGCCAAGGCCTACTAGCGGCTAAACACATCTAAACAGACAAGGGAACAGTACATGCAAAGGAACAAGAGGAAGACCAACACTGGAGACACACAGAACAGTACTTACACATGAGGAGACACAGCCTAACTAAACACTGAACAGCTCCATGAATCCACTAACACAAGGAATATAAAGAAAACTAATAATAGAGCCCTCTTGAAAACAAAGGTTAAATAATATAAGTAAAATATAAAACTCAAAGAAACAAAACCAAACAAAAGGAATGCCCATTTGACAAAGGATGTTTACATACAAACATACCAACATAAACAATGCTCAACCCAGTTTCCCAGGGGTCCGTTCTTCGTACGTCGCTAACTCAGTTAGCTGGATTTGATTGTTGTGGATTTGTCCTGATCTTGGATTGTTTCGTTCTTCGAAACGAATCTCGCGCTTGCTGTCATAGCAACATGTCTGTAAGCTTAAACCTGCTCGGGAGCAGGTTTATTTCATGTAAACAGGATTTAGGCTGCACTCCTGGCGGGTTATGATTGGTTGAAATGACGAGATCACATCTGATTGGTTAGAGAGCATGACTGACGCGGACTGATTCCGCGGGGAAAAGAAAAGTATCTTGCATGAATATATGGATGGATGTATTTAAACATAAATACAGTATATGTATACATGTGTGTGTGGCTGTGGTCATCATTCGTGTGTTAATCTCCACGTGTGTCTAATCATATGTAACATTCTATCCCCCGATTGTGTCTATATAAGTGGAGGTTATTTTCTCAAATCTGTCGCAGCCATATCTTGTCCGTTTATGAGAGAGCAACCGGTTACTGAAGGTGTGAGGATTATTTACAGAGTTTTTCAAATTCCTCGTGTATTGTGTGATAGACAGGATCCTTTAGCACAGCATGACAATATACTTCTTACTATACTTGTTCTTCTACTTCACTGCTACACTGTAAACCCGATTAAGTTGGCAAAACTCAAAATATTTGAGGTAATCAGTTACATATATTTTTAAGTAATTTTAAGTAAACAGAACTATCAATATTTGAATTTGTTGCAAATAAAGTAAATTCAATCCAGTGCGGGAATCAAACCCGGGTCTTTCGCATGGCAGGCACAGCACCTACCACTGAGCCACCAGTGCACTTTAGATATAAATTGCAGGAACTTTGAGGTGACACTTACTGTTACTTAAGTACTTATGATTACTTAAATTATCAAATTTGTTCAGCTAACTTTAAATTAATACAAATAGGATTTGAGAGTATATTATATATATACACACACACACACACACACACACACACTCACACATATAACATGTAACACGGGCAGCACTTACGTATTTAATAAATTTCTTTTAAATTATCTTTATTAAAGTTTGAAATTCTCCATAACCCTTTAATAAAAGCTCCTGCTCCGCTTGCGAAAAAAAGGAGCTGCTCTTTTGGCATTTCGTCAACCAATCGCAGGGGTGGTGATCAGTGTTTCCACTGTCGATGCATATCGCCTTTTAAACAAACGCACGAAAGCGCAATAATCCTAGACAACCCAATCCAGCTATACTAATACAACAGGTGTGCTCGAAGAACAGAAGTAGCCGCATCGTAATTAGCACGATAATCTCATCTTAGATCTGTCAATTCATCTCGGATGTTTCAAGCGACGTACGAAAGAATGGACCCCAGAACAAACTGCTATTTATAAGATGTTTAATGAGCTACCTCGGTTCAGGTGAGCACTCTCATCACCTGACCGAGGTGCCTTCTGGAAAACTGAGTCGACCAACAAAACTACAAAAAACAGACAATAGGACAGTGTCCTCTAGTGGGGGTCCCTTACACTATGATGGTCTATGCTTTTTTTTCAGTTGTAAGTGATTTCCATTGATTACTTTTTTTAAAAAGTGCATTTATATAAAAGGTTTGTGTTGTGTTTTTAGACAACCCACAGATATTTCATTAATGTAAAATAATGTATTTACATGTTTTTGTTAAATGGATTATTTTTGTCTCTTGTATATAATTGTATATACTGGTATATTTTGACCAGTAAATGTATTTAAAGATAACACACACGGTCCATGTATTTACATCACACATTATTTTCAGTACTAGCTATTAAAAAACAAGATAAGGGGCTAAAATGGTAAGCAATTTTAATTACCAAAACCTGGCTGGTGGCCCAGCATATAAACCATGCTTCAGCAGGCATGCTGGTCTTCCATCAGTTATGCTGGTTCACCAGGTAAACCAGCACCAGCCCAGCACTAACTAGCAAGACCCACGCTGGTGGTAAGGTTTCATCAGTGTAGATATGCTAGTCTTCTATCAGTTATGCTGGTTCAAAAGCTAAACCAGCATCAGACCAGCACTAACCAGTATTAACCAGCATAGACCAGCATATAAATCATGCTGGTCTATGCTGGAGTTTTCAACAGGGTTTACTTTTGTTCAGACAACTAAAACTAGCTCATGGAATGTATCCTGGTAAAATGTGGTAAATTTTTTAGTTATTTACAATTCTCAAGTTATTCTGGATTTAGAAGTCATCTAAATAAGATTTAAGCGCCTACTGCCAACATGTGTGCCTCATGAGTCCCCTTCTGACCACTGTAGGACATCTAATAAGAATCATCTAATAAGAAGTTTCTTGTGACCTGAGAACAGCCCCCTCACTGTGCTTCCTTAATGCCTTATGTGGTTACACCTTCTATATCCTGTATGCAGCTGAATATACATACAGACGGCTCTTGTCCGCTAGAACCCTTTTGTTTAATCAGGAGAACGCAAATGTATTTCCTCTCTCCTGTCTGTCTCTGGGTCTCTCTATGACTGACATGATAATGATTGGTTCTTTTGATGTTTGGTACACAGCGCCGCTTTAAATGTGCTCTCTTTGCTGAGAATAAACAGAGATCTTCAGACATCATACCTGTGTGCATGTGTGCGTGCGTGCGTGCGTGCACGCGTCTGCCTGTCTCTATCGGTCGATCGGGCCCGGACCAGTAAGTGTATAATCAAGAAATAATTCTTCTTCTCCTAGCTTGAAACTTATCTCGGACACATTTCTTCTTCTTTTATACCCAACATCTAATTTTGAAGCAAGTACAAAATGTGGGGAAAATATCTGCTTTATTTGTGTGTTTGTTAAAATGGCATTCACTTATCTACAGATGACAGACATTATAATATTGGTAACTGTTTGAAAGAAGAAAAAAAGGCAATGAAAGGTATAGAGTATTTTGGACACAGCAATGCACTGGCTGTATATATTTAATAAAGACTATTAGAAAATTACTTAAAGCTATGATGTTACATCCTTTTCATGTAATGCATATAATTTGTCTTAAAGTAGAGCTCAAAATATAAATGGGTGTGATTCTGAATTGTAAAAAAAAAAAAAAAACCTTCAGGTCTGCTTTAGGAAACTACAACAATAATAATAATTAAAGCTGCAAGCAGCGATGATCGGGCCCTCACACGCGGTGCAGTCCATGCGGGCTGTACACTGACCTCCTGCATGTTGTCTCTGATGTTGTCCTTGAACGTGATCAGAACTATGGTCCAAAATAGGTAGAAACCAATAATTTCCTCATACCAGTTGGTGGCGCTATGACCGAGTTATCATGTTGGTATGTCAATGAGTAGAAACTGTGAATCTCAATGATGCTGTCAAGTTTTGTCCAGACTGGATGAAGCGTGTGGGAGAATGTACTTTTGCCTCTTTCATTTCCTGTGCGGCGGGGAAGGGTCAAATTCGTGGCGACGCTACAGCCAGACCATGTGACCCAGACAAAAGCTTTTGAAAACCAAATATTTCCAAGCAACATTGATGATACATATAGAACTGTTGCCCTCAAATGAGTCCAAGTGAGCTCCTGTGAATAATGAATGATGCAGTTCTGAGGAAAGCTTAGTTTTTAAATGTGTGATGTTATATCACACAATTTTACATACAGTATGTTTAAACACAGTTTATACATGTGATTTTTGTCTACTAATACTGAAAGATTGACAATATTTAGAAAATCAGATGTTTTCTTTTTGTTTCACCCCAATGACATTATATACTCACATTACAAACACAATGTGACCAAATGTTTGTCAGTGTGTTGAGAGCCCTCTAATGAGTAATGAACTACTGCAACTGTTACTACACTGACTGTGGTCTGTCAGCTAATGCATTGACAAACAGTTGGCCATTTCATGTCTAAACATCAATTATTCAGAAAATATTATACATTTCTTGTATCAATCCAAATCTCAGTTGAGCTGATATTCTGTATAAAAGCAAAATTTTCAGAACATGATCATGCAATATTGTACAAATATGACTAATTGCATGGGTGATTTTTGAGTTGACCCCATGTTTTCAGTTTTTCTCCAATTAAATATTGTCATATTGTCATAAAAGGAAACAAGATGGCGCCTCACATTGCTCAGTCATTGAGTTCGCCCATGCCTTGTCTGATGCTTCGCCGACTATTCTGTGAGATTCGTGCCACGCTGGAAGGACTGATTCAGCTCGCCCTCCGCATTGACCAGCGCCTGCTCTCTCGTCCGAGGCCAGCCCCCCGGACCCTGCCACCCACTACGTCACCTTCATACCCTCACGCCCCGGTTCCTAAGATTCGTCCCTCCTTCACCACCACCGTCATGGCACCCTTCGGACCTCCACCTCCCGCCGTGGTTAACACCGGAGCTGGGGAACCCATGCAACTAGGACGCGCCTCCTTGACCGCTGCAGAACGGGAACGATGCTTCAGAGAAGGGCTCTGCGCCTACTGTGGGTCAGCGGCGCACCACAGGGCCCTTTGTCCACTTCGCCTGGGAAATGCTCAGGCCCGGTGAGCAAACGGGGCAGTTCCCTGGGCCCCCTCCACCTCTCGGTCACGACACCCAATAATTCCCATCTCACGGTCCAAGTACACCTCGGGTTTGGCCACAAACGGGTCGGAAGTACTGCGTTCATCGATTCTGATGCCGCAGGTAACTTTATTGACTCTTCCTTTGCCAAAGAACTGGGAGTGGAACTTGAGGCGTTATCCCAGCCCGTTCGTATCACATCTGTCGATGGTCGGCCCCTTTCCTCCAGCCCCATCACCACTCAGACTCAGCCGCTCACCCTTGTCATCGGCCAACATCACGAACGGATCCAGTTCCACCTCACCTCCATTTCATCGCCACCCATCATCCTCAGACACCCCTGGCTGCTCCAACATGACCCCCTCATCTCCTGGACGCAAAACCGGATCCTGCAGTGGGGGCCGGCCTGCACCGAACTCTGCCTGCGGGCTCCTGCTGGGATGTGTTCTAGGGAGTCCAAGGCACCCGATGTCGACACCAACAACATCCCTGTCACCTACCGAGACCTGGCTGAAGTATTCTGCAAGAGACCAGCCACACACCTTCCTCCTCATCGCCCCTATGACCTGACGATCGAACTTCAGCCGGGCTCGGTCCCCCCCTTGCGGCCATCTTTACTCTCTCTCCGCCGTTGAGATGCAGGCGATGGAGAGATGTGTTTCTGACGCCCTTCACCACGGCACCATCCGGCCCTCCTCCTCGCCTGTCGCCGCGGGGTTCTTCTTTGTGTCGATTATCGGGGGCTTAATAACATCACCATTAAGAACAGACACCCTCTACCTCTTACCAACTCAGCCCTGGACGCCCTCTCTGGCGCCACCATTTTCACAAAGTTGCACCTCCGGAGCGCCTACAACTTGGTGCGAATCAGAGAGGGCGATGAGTGGAAGACGGCTTTCATCACCCCTACTGGACACTACGAGAGCTTGGTCATCCCATTCGGACTCTGCAACGCACCCGCCGCCTTCCAACAGTTCATTAATGATGTCCTTAGGGACATGCTAGGGTGGTGGTTGTTCGTTTACCTGGACGATATCCTTATTTACTCATGCACAGCCGAGGAACACACCCAGCGGTCCGAGCAGATTCGGTCCGGCAGAGCGGTCCTTAAGAGATTACTCGCCCACCAACTGTACTGTAAGTTGGAAAAATGCGCCTTTCACGAGCGCTCCACCACGTTCCTGGGTTTCGTCATCTCGCCCCAGGGTGTGGCCATGGACCCGCAGAAACTGGAAGTTGTGCGTCATTGGCCCCTACCCAAGACCCTCAAGCAACTTCAACGGTTTCTCGGGTTTGCGAACTTCTATCGCTTTATCCGGGACTACAGTACGGTTGCCGCCCCTTTAACCGCTCTGACTCGACCCTCTTCTCATCACTTCAGCCTCAACCCTGCTGCAATCACCGCCTTTCATGACCTATGCCACCGGTTCACCAACGCCCCAATTCTACTGCACCCAGACGCAAGTAAACCATTCGTTGTGGAGGTGGACGCTTCGGATGTGGGCGCCGGGGCTGTTCTCTCTCAATGAGGTCCAGACCAGAAGCTACATCCCTGTAGTTTCTTTTCCAAAAAGTTTGACCCCACTCAGCAGCGATACAGGGTAGGGGACCGCGAGCTGCTGGCCATAAAGTGGGCTTTGGAGGAATGGCAACACTGGCTCCAGGGCGCCACAGAGCCGTTCATCGTCTGGACCGACCATCAAAACCTGATCACCACCCGCAACTTAAAACAGCTCAACCCGAGACAGGCGCGGTGGGCATTATTTTTCGAACATTACAACTTCCACTTATCCTACCGCCCGGGGTCCAAGAACACCAAAGCTGATGCCCTCTCCCGACAACATGAAGAGGACGTTCCTCGGGCGGACCCCGCGCCTGTCATCACACCCACCAAGATCATTGCACCACTTCACTGGGAACTGGAAACGAGGGTTCGCCTTGCACAAGCGATGGAGACCGCACCGGCAGGTGTGCCGCCTGGGCGACTTTACGTGCCGAACACCGTGAGGACCGAGGTGTTGCGATGGGGTCATTCCTCGCCATTATCCGGACACCCGGCGCCAACCGCACCCTCCAATTTATCAGACGTGCCTTCTGGTGGCCATCTATGGGGGCCCCAGTTCACCGCCCAGTTCTGGAAGGCCTTCTGCCGTCTGATCAATTCCACTGGTCTATCCTCTGGTTATCATCCCCAGACTAATGGTCAGACGGAGCGGACCAACCAACAACTGGAGCGCTACCTGAGATGCTTTGTTGCCGATCGCCAGTGCTCCTGGGCCCGCTACCTCCTATGGGCTGAGTTATCTCACAATCTCCATGTCTTTTCAGCCACCAATCTCAGTCCATTTGAGGTATGCCACGGTTTCCAACCTTCGATGTTCGATCATCAAGAACCGGAGGTTGAGGTGCCGTCAGCCCAACAGTTGGTTCGCCAGTGTCGACGGCTGTGGAACCAAGCAAACGCCGCCATCCAACAGGCCAACAACCGCTATGCCACTCAACATCGCCGTTGACACCCGCCGGGACGATTGTACAATGTAGGTGACAAAGTATGGCTTTCAACCAGGAACCTTCACGTTCACACGGAATCCAAAAAGCTATCACCCAGGTTCATAGGTCCTTATCGCATCACCCTCCGTATCAATCCTGTCGCTGCCTGCGGCGCTCCGGATCCATCCGGTATTTCACACCTCCCAGCTCAAACCCTTCATCACTTCACCAATGGTTGCATAAAAGGAAACAAGATGGCGCCTCACATTGCTCAGTCATTGAGTTCGGCCATGCCTTGTCTGATGCGTCACCGACTATTCTGTGAGTACTCACTGATTTGGGTTGCTTCTTTGATTGAGTGTGTTGCTAGAACGCGGATTTATTTGTGTAGATCCTAGCTCTTCGTGTAAGAGAGTTCTTAGATAAATTGCGTGGTTATCCTGCCTACTCGCGTTGCTTCCGCATTTGGGTTTACCATCCATGCTACACGGGCTATCTGCTAAGGCTTCTGTGCTTACCCTCCGATAGCTCGTGACAAATATTTTGAGAAACTTTAAGTTCTAAACTAGTTAAAGTAAAACTCCTTACCTCACTATGCTCAAAGTCCAAAACCTAGACAGATTTCTACCCATCAGTTTTCATATATTGGTTCCTAAATAATTAGTAATAGATAAATTAAATAGGCAGTAGTTAAATATCAAATGTCAGTATATCAATAGCTAGCTTTATCAACATTGGGGTTGAGATTAAATTAACGAGGGATTACAAATTAACTCAATAGTCTGCTTACCTTATCAGGTTGAGCGGTGGGACCCATTTTAGTGTCAGTTCTACTCATTATCACTCCAGTCATATTTACATAGTGTGAATCCTAATAATAAAATAACAGAGTAAGTTGGCTAGTAATAAATACATTCAGGGAATATTTGGTAAACTTTATTTAACTTTATCATTATAACTGATCAGTTGACTATGAGTTATCATAATTAGCATTATTAGGGTTATTAAATATCTTGCTGTATAGCAATAGTGTAGAATAAACATGACTTTTTTGGGAATAATTAGATAAATTGGCTGCTTCTTCATATTTCCACATGCCCTCATCCAAGCTTTACTAATGAGAGAAAGACCAAATTATTAAAGATTATACAACAGTTACTTTTGTCCTAATAATCTGACTGAATGAGAAGCATTCCACAAGTGGTGATAATAGTACAGAACAGCACTGGGACTTTAATTATAAGTATCACATGTCACAGGTGTTCTAATAATTGTTCATTACACTATCAGTTGCCAGCATGTGTGAAAGTTGGCCGTTACTGTCCACAGTACTGGAAAGAGGAGAGAGCAGCTTTCTGCCAAAACTCACTTTCAAAACCAGTCACAGAAGCACTTTCAGCCAGAAAACACAGCTGATAACATTATGTTGCTTTATAGTTATTCTGAATTGCCTCTTCCATGTTGTTTTGTTTTCGTAACACAAGCTACAAAACTAACAAGCGTCTAACACAAGCCTAAATTCCACGAGTGGTGATAATGGATGGTAACACCACTGGGATGTTTAACTACATTCTTCATGTTCTACAACTGGTAATTACACTAATTTAAAATCTCTCTCCTCCCTGATCAACGGCAATACTTGGTTATCAGTGACATAAAAAGAAAACTAGCTTTTCATTTAATGCTCTTTTGCAACCAATCTCAGGACACAGACTTTAACAGAGCTAATATTCTAAAGTTGAATAAGTATTTAAAGAGACTGTTTAAAGAGAAACTTACAAGATTTACAGGATCGTCCATCATTTCCTTGGTTTATTCTCCTCCCCTACTACCAGTAAGAATTTAAAACTACTTTCAGCCCTGTTCTTTATACCAAATGTCGGCTGCTAACTGTTGGTCACAAGCTCTGCTGTTGTGGGTTGTTAGTTTTGCCAGTCGTGGAAGGATGTGTTGACAGAGTAAAATGATTGATTACATAAAGAAACAAATTATAATCTGTTGAAAAGCGATGTGCTTGAGGAACTGTTCTATAAAATCAATATCACATTTGAGGTCATGCTGTACTGCTGAATATTGCACGTTTATGATGCCTCCAGCACTCAGGCTGTGCCCTCATTCCTACAAACGCATCATGACCATGCTATACAGTATGCAGCAATACAGCATGATCTCAAGTGTGATATTGCTTAAAAATATTAGTGTTATGTTTTTCCATCCATCAGGAAACCTCTAAGCGTAACATTTTAATCACATTCTCTTCTTTTGATTTTTCTTTATATGTATAATTTATCATAATAAAAAAAGTATAATAATGTTTATTTATTATAATAAAGAACAGGACTTACCTCTTGCAGTGCATTATGTGTTGCTTTATAGGAAGAATAAAGACAAGTAGATGACAAGCTTGTAATAAAATATGGTGTATGAGACAACAAAATATACCAGAATTGTCATTTAATTGTCTCACCCTACTTAATTATTATTATTATTATTATTATTATTATTATTATTATTATTATTATTATTATCAAATAGGCAATATTAGCAATGATAATAAAATGTCAGTTTATTTTGCCATCAGCTTCTTGTCTGGTTTTTAATGTTATCATCACACATACCTTCATTCTGATTTTTCCCTCTGGACTTTATTATTGGCCTGAATAACAGTAAAATGTGCGTAGGTCAGATAATACAGATTTCAGTGCATTTCCTTCACAAGATAGATACGCAATATTCATTTGACATGAATCTTAAATAGATTAGGTCATGATATTTTTAATAAAGAATGAAGTTTCTTTCAAATTTTGTTCATTGCTATAAAAATCAGCATTGTAATTACAGGTGCTTGCGAAGCGAAGCACTACTTTTGTTTTCTCACAGGATTATTTTTCCTTTTTTTTCTTCTTTTTCAGTGCAAAAGTTTGGCGCGTAACCGTTTGTTGTAGACCCATGATTGAGGTGTTATTCAGAATGGGGTGCTATGACTTTTCTAAAAGTTCCATAGACTTAACATTGAGACCAACTTTGACCGATTATAGTGCAGAGCGAGAATTTGATAGAAATCTCAAATTTACCACATTTGAAGAGGCTTACAGGCTGTGTTAGACATACCCCACAAGAAGGTATAGGTTTCACCCTCGGGGGGCAACAGGTGCCCAGATTTGCCCCAGTGAATTATAATGGGGACTTTGGAGCGTAACTAATACTGTATCATCTGTGCTTATTCGGGAATGGGGGCTTGCCATGACTTATCTAATGGGCGAGTGGTAAACTGCCCCAGCAGGGGTTAATTAACATAAAATGGTAACTTCCATAGGGGCTTTAAAACTGAATATAACTGTGGATCCCACTATCTTAGAGTACTAGAGACTATCGTAGAGTCCCGTACTATAGCATTTATCATGCTGCTCATAAGCCACGCCCCCTAGCAAAATCATTAGCATGCTGTTAGGCTAACAATATTTGCATGTCGCTAGAATGATGCTAACTATATTAGCATTTAAAGAATAACATGATTAGAATGTCGCTAACATGATGCTAGAGTGCTTATCGTGTCGCTAGCATGACGTCTAGCTGATTAGCATGTTGCTAGCATTATGCTAACTATATTAGCATTTTGCTAGCTACATCATTAGAATATAACTAACATGATGCTAGAGTGCTTAGCGTGTTGCTAGCATAATGTTTAGCTTATTAGCATGTTGCTAACATTATGTTAACTATATTAGCATGTTGCTAGCTGCATTATTAAAATGTCTCTAACATGATGCTGGAGTGCGTATCATGTTGCTAGCATGATGTTTAGCTAATTACCATGTTGCTAGCATTATGCTAACTAAATTAGCATGTTGCTAGCACCACCATTAGAACATCGCTAACATGATGCTTGAGTGCTTAGCATGTTGCTAGCATGACTCCAAAGCTTTGCCACGGCAAGTACCACTCACATAATGTTAATATTAGTTGTTAGGAATAATATATACTTAGAATACATACTTATCAATACTTATCAATAAAAGTTGTGCATACCCTGAAATAAATTGTTAGACATTGCCATTTAGAAAGTTTTTTTTTCTTATTTAAGGATAGGGGTCACATGAAGTCATTAATTATCACATAGTTGTTTGATGATAAACCCAATGATAACGGAAATCACAGAAACAACCCCAATCAAAAGTTTGCACATGCTTGAATGTTTGGCCAAATTATAAATACACACTTTGACACACATACACAGGTTTAAATGGCTATTAAAGGGATGTTTCCACACCTGTGACCTGAGAGTTACAATTGTACCACAATTTTGTAATTGTTCCATGGGGAAGACAAAAGAACTGCCAATGAACCTGCTTAATAAGGTAGGTGAACACATGAAAATGCCAGTCAGTATGTTGATACTAAGCCATGGTCAGCTTAGACCAAGAAATATTTCACCCACTACTGCGAGAAGAATTGTTCAGGATGCAACGAAAAACTCACAAACAACTTTGAGAGAAATACAGGCTGCCTGGAAAAATGTGGTGTTGGTCTTTGTTTTAAGGAGCACATTACGCAGTTACATGAACACAAATGACCTGCATGGTCGAGTTGCCAGGAGAAAGCCGTTACTGTGCCCATGCCACAAAAAGGCCCACTTCCAGTATGCCAGACAGCACCCAGACAAGCATCAAAGCTTCTGCAGCCATGACCAAAATGATAAGTAATGAGACCTTTTACGGTGATGTGTACACCATCCCCGCTGTAAAGCATGGTGGTTGATCTCTCATGTTTTGGGGCTGTGGAAGTGCCAGTGGCACAGGGAAGTTAATCAGAATTTTACGGCAAAATGAATGCAACATTTTATCAGGAAATACTGGCAGACAATTTACATTATACTGCACAAAAGCTACACATGGCACACCACATGACAATGATCCAAATTTGATCCTCCAATGGCTACAATAGAAAAATGTGGAGGTTCTGTAGTAGTCATCACAGTCTCCTGACCTCAGTGTCATTGAGCCACTTTGGGGAGATGTCAGTGCAAGATCTCTCATGCAACCAAACAATTTACAGGAACTGGAAGCATTGTGCCTAGAAAAATGGGCACAATAAGAAACACATGCACAATTATTAAAAAAACCTGCATGCCATCATTGATACTAAAGGTGACAATACTTAGAACTAAAGAACTATAGGTATGCAAATTTTTGAACAGGGATTATTTCCTCATTTTCTTTATTGTCCTGTTTTGTTTGATGATTGTGCTATTCTATTATCCTGCACACGTTGACTTGAGTCATACTGTATATGAAATAAAATAAATTAAAATGAATTAGTTTTGCCTTCTCATTCATGTTTTCTTTACAAAAAAAATACACATCCTGCAAATTCTCCCAAGGTAAACTATTGAGCACAGCCTTAACTCCAGATGTTTGTGATTCTTAAAAAACAAAACTGCTTTTTTTGTCAACCCTTGTGTAAATAATTATATTGATAACAAAAATATGTATAACAAATTATTTTTATTCAGACATCTTGCTTATAGAACTTTTACAAAATATAGGTTTAAAACTTGTGTTAAACAAATGCTGCTTTTTAAATAATACGTATTTAAAATACCAAGTAGATGAGAAATAATTGGTTCATTTTACTTACATCTCTTGTGCTTTCATAAAGTAGAAAATTAAACCAGCAATTCCAGCGAGGCCTAATAAAACTCTAATCACAATCACAGCTATAGCTCCTGGTGACAGAGAATCTCCATTTGCAGTCCCTTTTTCTATTAAAAAATAAAAACACAAAAACCAGCAGATTATCTTTTAAAAAGACATGGTCACACACTGTAAAAAATTAAATCTTGACTTAACTCAAAATTTCAAGGCAACTTGCTGCACAGCTTTTTTGAGTTAACTCCACTTTTAACCCAAGTTGTTGACTTAACTCAAAAAAGCTGTGCAGCAAGTTGCCTTGAAATTTTGAGTTAAGTCAACTTGTTGTTGACTTAACTAAATTTACTGAGTAAGGTCTCCCAACTTATATTCTTTTGTTAAGTTAAAAGTGTTTTGATAGTTTCTTATTAAAGACTTATTAATTTAATAAATGTGAACTTGTCACATGTTTTGGGTTCAAAATATGTTTAAATTTACTGAAGCAGGTTTTTTTATTAACATGTAATACAATGTAATTAAAAATGCTGTAACTGCATGCTTAAAAGTTTCTTCCAAATTTTATTTTAAACCAAAAGGAACACACTACAACCACACCTTCTCAATCACCTCAAAAGTTTACTTCAGATTTTTTGGTACTGAAATCCAAGTCAAACAGGTCAAAGGCTAAACTGTTAAGCAACAGCAGATTGCAGATCTGGAGCATCTTGCAAGACAATCTCTTCCTCCAACACAAGAGTAAAGTTTATGACACGGATCAAAGTCGTAGGGGAATCATCATCTTCAATCACAATAGGAACTTCCACTTTCATCCCTCTGGTCTGTCCTTCATCAGGAGTACTGTCCTAATGTGATAAAGAGTACAAAAAAAATATTTTGACATTCATATTTTCTATGTTGTTATATTTCTTTTTGTTCCATGAAAGTTTTGGATCCTACTAGATTAATGTAGACAAAATGTACAGAAAGAAACACCTCATAAATGCTTAAAATCAGATGTCTCTGAGCTATACAAGTTTGAGATGATCAGATAAAGTAAAATAAGAGCAGGAGTTCAAATGAATAAGAATTAAAATATCTTAATAATGTCAACACAAACAGCCGTATTTTTGTCAAAGTGCCTGCAAAGAATCAATGCAACATCTATCACGGTGAGCCACAATATCTGAAGTCTGAAAAAAGAGCGGTGTTGTTATTCATTGTCACTTTTGATAAACTTTCAGGTATTCATAACATTTAACATTAGGGAGACTCTAATTATGAGAGAAAGGTTTTGAAATATGCAATACTCTTTACACAGAAAAAAATTGATGTTCAAGTTTGTGCTCAAGTGTCTCAGCATCAAATTTTTCTATGTCTGTTTCTCTCAATTCTACATGTGCACAAGGTGAAGTCCCAGCTTCAGGTTCACTGTTTGTCAGGGATAACCCCTAGAGGGCGCCAAAGCGCCCTAAGACTTTGTGTGTAGTTTCTTTTGAGGTTAACTTCATTTCCCAGTGTGCAACTCGGTCAGGTGACATGGGCGCTCACCTGAACCGAGTTGGTCATTAGTTTCGTTATAAATAGCTTGTTTTGGTTCATTGTGGTGTCTTGCATCTGTTGATTTATACTCGTGAATGTTTGTAAGTTTAGTTTGTGTCTCCCGTTTCCTCAATACATGTTTTAGTTTCATTTTACTTATAAAGTGTATTTGTTTTGTTGATTTCCCTGTTTTCTGTTTAAATAAACATCGTTTCCTTTAACACCTGGACCCCTGCAATTATGCCTCGCACCCAAATACATGACAGAATGCAAAACCCTACAAGAGGCATAGCAGAGGAGGCCTTCCCCCGGGAGATTCTTTTGGGAGGGGCAACGATGTTTGTGCATTGGGAGGACGACGCGGAGGGCGAGTGGATTCCCAAGCGGCGTGGCAGAAAAAGGAGAAGGAGAGCAGGCAGGATGACGCAGGTCAAGGCGGAGAAGGAGGAGCTGCGGAGAGAGCAGCCAAACTGGGATGGCTGCCGGCTAGCGATACGGCGCACGCCGTTCAAGAGTGGCGCAGCATGGGGTGACATGAGTCCCCGCACCGACCGGAAAGCAGAGACCGGGAGGTCCAGAGTCGGCGGTGACCAGGGTGAAGGAGCACCCCACAGCGAGCGGCTACAAGGAACGGTGAGGGGACAGTATGCGCAGCCGGGAGCAACCTCCCAGCTGGACTGGAGCAGCGTTGGGCGGTGCGCTAAGGAGAATGATGGGCGCATCGGTAACCTGCGGGAGCAGGTAGCTGAGCTCCAGGAGCTGCTAATGCAGCTGCGCCGCGAGGAAGACCCAGACCTGTCAGCTCCTTTCCCTCGCTACAGCGACGATGAAGAGAGTGAGCTTTACTGCATGCCATTCGGCGAAGACAATGGCGAGCTCTTCTATCTGCTGCATAGCCTCGACGACGAGAGCGAGCTCGGCAGCGACGACGAAGACGGCGAGCTCCTATTTCTGCCGCGCATCTGCAGTGACGACAACGAGCTCCAGCCGCTGCACCGCGCCGCCGAGCACAGCGAGCTCCAGCCGCTGCACCGCGCCGCAGAGCACAGCGAGCTTCCTCCGCCGCCTTCATGCGCCGCCGAGGACAACGAGCTTCCCCTTCCTCTTCCTCCGTTGCCGCCCTCATGCGCCGCCGAGGACCACGAGCTCTTTCTTCCTCCGCCGCCACCGTCATGCGCCGCCGAGGATAGCGAGCTTCATCCTCTTCCTCCTCCGCCGCCTTCATGCGCCGCCAAGGATAGCGAGCTTCATCCACTTCCTCCGCCGCCACCTTCATGCGCCGCCGAGGACGACGAGCCGCCTCTTCCTCCGCTGTCGCCTTCATGCGCCCGAGGACCACGAGCTTTCTCTTTGTCCGCCGCTGCCACGGCTCGTCATAGAGGAGGACAGCGAGCTCCCTCTTCCTTCGCCTCCACACTTCAGTGAGGACGGCGAGCTTCCTCTTCCTCCGCCGCCGTCCTCGGTGACGCATGACGGCGGCGGAGGAAGAGGAAGCTTGCCGTCCTCACTGAAGTGTGGAGGCGAAGGAAAAGGGAGCTCTATCATCCTCCGCCGCCCTGCGTCACCGAGGACGGCAAACTTCATCATCCTCCGCCGCCCTGCATCAATGAGGACGGCGAGCTTCATCTTCCTCCGCCACCCAGGGTCACTGAGGACGGCGCGCTTCCTCTTTCTTCCCCGACCTGCACTGGAGAGGACGCATTTCTTTGCCTCCACCGCTCGGCATTAGCAAGGACGGCGCTCGTTTTCTGCCTCTGCCGCCCTATTGCAACAGGGGCATCAGGCCATTGGGCTCTCCGGACATAGGTGCCAGCCTCTGGGTGAGAGGGGCGGACATTGGATCCTGGGGGGGATGCCCTGGACCTCCTGGGGCGCCTCAGGAGTTGCGCCCGTAGAGGGGGGGGTTATGTCAGGGATAACCCCTAGAGGGCGCCAAAGTGCCCTAAGACTTTGTGTAGTTTCTTCATTTTTCAGTGTGCAACTCGGTCAGGTGACATGGGCACTCACCTGAACCAAGTTGGTCATTAGTTTTGTTATAAATAGCTTGTTTTGGTTCATTGTGGTGTCTTGCATCTGTTGATTTATACTCGTGAATGTTTGTAAGTTTAGTTTGTGTCTCCCGTTTCCTCAGTACGTGTTTTAGTTTCGTTTTACTTATAAAGTGTATTTGTTTTGTTGATTTCCCTGTTTTCTGTTTAAATAAACATCGTTTCCTTTAACACCTGCAATTATGCCTCGCACCCAAATACATGACAGTGTTCAGCTCAGGTTGTGTTAAAGTCAAGATTTTCTCTGATTCCTTATGCATTAATCTGAAATCTTTCGTGGTGTTATTTTTATGTTTTCTTGTTCTATGGCTGCTAAAGCTTGAATCTACATTTCTGTAAGGGGAAAAATACGATATCTCTATTTCTTATATGTTTTCCAAGAGAAGAACTGTGCTTCAGATCAGATCTAACTGAACTCACACAAGTATGTTCTTGAATCCATTTATTTGATCAGAAATACAGGAAGCAGTAAAAACAGGAATGATGTGAAATATTACAATTCAAAACAGCTCTTTTTCCATTGGAATGTATTTATTTATTGCTGTGATGTAAAGCTGTATTTTCTGCATCATTACTCCAGTCTTCAGTGTCAAATGATCCTCAGAAATCACTATTTCTTTAATTCATTCATAATGATCAAGAAACATTTATTGAGTTTTGTGGAAACAATAACTTTTCCCCCCAGGACTGAATGACAATATTAGGCATTTTATAGGCCAACATTCTTATATTAAAATTGGCAAAAAAGCTATAACCTTCTATACAAAAATATCAAGAAATTTTCCCATGATCAGATCCTCATATTAGAGGGATTTCTGAAGACCATGTGACACTAAATATTTAAGTAACATTCAGGTTAATGTCACAGCAATAAATTACAGTTTTACGTACAGTACATTCCAGTAGAAAACAAATTTTGAAGTCTAACATTATTTCACATTATTCCAATTTTACTATATTAAATAAATGTAGTATATTATATTGATCAAATAAATGTAGCATTGTTTAACATAAAACTCTTTAAAAATAATAATAATAATACAGATCTCAAACTTTTGAAGCTAGTCTGACCAATTATAGGTTTGCAAAGAAATATTAAATAGTCTTTTTACTCATTTTTTCGTTATATTTAATGAAATGACGGGGGGGGAGGGGTATGAATAGTCTTACATAAAAAAGTAAACTAGTAAGGTATAACAAGCATTATTTTTTGCCTTAACTTCATACTTTGTTCTTAAAATAATTAATCATACTGCATTGTAAATCTTTACTTACATGAAATGGCAAAGTTTAAGGTCTTGTGATGACGTCTGGAATTGTGTTTATCCAGGACTTTCTAGACTTGTCTTACTCTTCTCCAGTCTCTTTAGCTGTGGGTAATAAGCGGCTACAGTTAAGTTTGCTCTCATGTGCTTCTCTCACACCGTGTCACACTCTCACCTGTCCAATGGGAAACCCCAGGCAGGTAACTTGCTAGTTCCTCTTAACATAAGCAACATAACCAATAAATCAAACATCACACATGCAGGGATATAGACAAAATAATAATTCAATAATATTCAGTTCTAAATTTAATATTTCTAATATAATTAAATATACTGCATAATATGCAACACCTGTAATACATAACAAATAAATGTAGTAAATTTAAAATAATACAAAATATATTGATTGTAGTAACTCAGGTTACAGGAAGACTTACAGCTTTCTCACTGTCTCACGTTATATAAACAACTGCACTAAGCTATATGTACTTCGCAAAGAGCGCCATATAATAACGTTCATTTATGTTAAGACAATTTTTACAAAGGACTTCGATATAAATATATGCACTTACCAAAGTTTAAAAGAAGTTGTCCATTGTGAGGTGGAGAAACGGAATACTAATCCAGATGATGTTCAAAATACCCGCTGCACCCAACACGCATGCGCCACTTCAGAAATGTAACAGTGCGCATGCGCCAACTTCTGAACCAACTTCTGTGCGTGTTAACTTGCATTAGAAAGTCTGTTCAATCATTAAACCTTAGTTGACCCAGAGAGTTTTTAATAAACTTGTTTTCACTAGTTCACTCAGCTTTTTCATGTCTTATTGTCCAGATTACTAATAAATACTCATTATGCCAACATTTTGCTAGTTGGATTTTTTACAATGTAGATTTTGAGATTTCCTCTAGATACACATCACAGTGTGCTAAAAATCTTATTTTCCTTAAATAAATTAATAGCAATTGTATTAAATGAATGATGTACAGTATTTAAAATATAAAATTTATTTTGGTTATGTATTACAAGAAACTGAGAAATTTATCCAGGATTTTTTCTTATCCTGTTGTGAAGTAAATGTATTATTACACAACAAAAAAATGTATTCTGTTTTCAGTAGTAAAATATTAACAGAGTAGAAAGTGAAATCATATTAGACCAGTTTTAAATCAGCATACTGAATGACGGCTTACCTATAAAATGTTTTACGAAATCTTTTTTAATGTTACAGAATTGTTACTTCATACATCTCTGAACATTTGCCAGATTTGTTCCAGATTGTGTTTTAAAAATTTTTAGTGGTAAAAATTTCCACATTTCTCTATGGACTAAAAGTATTTTAATGCAAAAATATCTGGAATACAGCAAATTACAGTTAAATATTTATCAACTGCAATAATTAAAGTTTTCTGTAAAGGCTTGTTATGTGAACAATAGGGAAGATAAGAATAGGAGGAACTACTGAAGTCCAGTTGAAATGACTCAACTTCCAGATAATAAGTACAGTTCTTTTTTTTATGATTTATGCACAGTTAAGGTTGCAAGTTAATGTGTTTTATTTTTACTTTAGATTTTGTATTAATTATTTTTATATATTTATTTTTTTGGGTTGTGGCACGAAAAATCTGAGTTTTCATAATTTCTTATGGGGGAAATTCACTTTGATATATACAAGTGTGTTGATATACAAGCACACTTTTTGAATTATGCTCGTAATCCAAGATTCCATTATATTTTCTTTTGTAGGTCCACATCATTAAACACAATAAAGCACTCTGAGCAGCATTATAAATGTATGAACAGTGCAACATACATTTTATAGTGTTGGTGACATCTTAAAAATTCTTTAAAATTATTATTGTTTCTAAAGATTAAGTCATTTAGAATAGGTTCATTTAAATGATCCATTAATCATTTGAGATCAAATCTTGTTTTTGCATTTTGACTCAAATATTTGACATATTTTACGAAACCTTATTAAAACATTTGGAACTTTAGAGTTTAAATATTTTAGAGTAATCCTTTACCTTTTACTATTAAAACATGAGATGCTGAATCTTCATGTCCAGTTACAGAATTGAAGGCTGTGCAGGTATAGGTTTCAGTGTGTGAGCAGTTAGTCTTCTCCATAGTAAATACAGTTGTATTGACTTCAGTTGAAGTCCCATTAAATTTCCAATTGTACAAGGCATTTGGTACAGATTCAGCTTGACATGACAAGCTCAGTGTTTTTTCTTCCTCCACTGCATCTGGTCCATTAATTATAACATTATCTGGTCCAACTATAACATACAGTACAGAGTCACTACTTGTCAAATTAAGCTAAGATGTTTCTTTAGTTTAAAACAAATCTGCACCAGAAGTAAATTTGTACTCACAGTTAACAGTTATTCTGTAATTTGCACTGTCACCGCTGATGGGATTGCTAAATGTACACTGGTATACACCATTTTCTGCTCTTCTCACTGGACTGATCGTCACTGATCTGTTATTATCTGAGAATGTGATGCTGTCACTAGCTGACAGTTTCTGATAATCTTTTGTGCATTCAGCACTGCGTATGGTCCCACTCGTCTTACAGTTTAACAAAGCAGAGGAAACGCCTTCTATTAGCACATCTGTTGGTCCAGTAATCTCTGCTACAATTATTATTTCTGTAAAGATCACAAAGGAAACAGACAGCCAATAATTTTAATGGAAAACAGCATTACAAATAATCTGCTTATTGTTCCTGATTTGCCAAATCATTTGTTCATCTAATTTGACTCACACCTAATTTGAAGCAAACCAAATAGCAATTTGATATCTTTATAAATATGACTTTTCATTTTTAACCTTTTATAGCACTTTACACATTTCACTCAGTGTTATAGAAATCACAATAACTTTTTCTGTTTGACTTTCGTAGATATAGCACAAGTTCCTAAACCCTGAACCCTGACAGTGGTCCTGGCTATAAATCACAGATCCGCCTTGTTCCTCTCATTTTAAAGTGACAGCATTAGTACTGTAATACTTTATTCACAGGGAATTCTAAGTTTGTGTATAATTTGTGCTCAATATAAAAGTACAGTGGAACCTTGGATTGCGAGTAACGCGATTTGTGCGTGATCCACCAGACGAGCAAAAATTTTAAATAAATTTTGACTTTAAAAAACGAGCAAGTCTTGGTTTACAAGTACCAAGTATCATGTAGCAGACATTCGCTTCATGTTTTGCTGCCGAGCGTCATGTGATCACAACTGAGCCAATTGTTCTTCCCTCTCTCATGCTGTCTCCCCTGCTTGGTCTTAGTGCTCGTCTCTTACTGGTATAATCAACATCCGTGCTCGCGTGTACTGTTTACTATAACACTGTGACCACGTTTGTGCACATAAAGCATCTTTTATTTTGTGTGTGTGCGCACGGGTGTATTATTTATTATAACACACTCGTCTGTGCGCTGTCTCTCTCTGTCAGCCTGCACTGATTCTGTTAGTGTGTGTGTGTGTGCGCGCATCATTAGGCACTGTGCCACTTCCCTCCTCCTCTTCACAAACACACACACTCACAGAAACACTGCTCTGTCGCGATTCTTTTCAAAGATAAAGTGCAGGTTAATTTGTTTAATTTTTACTTTACAGCAGTGATCTCACTAGTGTGTGTGCGCTCCAGTGTCATTAGAGAGATTTCTTGTAAATTTTCCCGATGAAGCAGTGTTTCCGTTAGTGTGTGAGTGTAAAAGTCATCCCACACAGTAGTCCTCCCTCCTCACAAATAAGAGAGGAGGAAGGGTTACTTTCTAAAATGAAAAGAGGGAGAGGGGAAGGTGTCATTCCTCCTCTCCTCTTACTTTAGCTTCACACAAACGACACACACAAGGTTCCACTGTATACACAAATTATTTAAATCCAAGCTAAAAACAAAAGGTTCCTGTTTTTGTGAGTCATTTTGTTTCCACAGTCAGTGCTACAACTCTGACCATCTATAATGGAAGAGTCTATAGTTAGTCAACTTCTGAGCCATATTGGTCTTGTGGAGACCAGGTATATGATGCAGATTTGTTGGATAAATTTCATGGCTGTTAACGACATTTCATTTCAGTATGGCAGCAGAAGTCAAAATGGTACAAGTGAAGTGAACAATGACATTTTAGCCCAATGGTGATGTAACAGATTATTTGCAGGATAATCATTATAGAAATAAATGTAATCGTAAAAATGCTCTAAATTATCCATTTTCTGAGAGGTAAAAATATCAATCAGATAAAACAATTAAAGTAAATAATGTTTTATATTTATAATGTTTTGCATAAAATCAAATGCGACACTTAGCGCATCTTCATAGTCATCAAATATAAGTAAAGCTAATGTTAAAAGATTTTCGACTGGGTTCAATAATTTTAAATATACACACTTCAATGTGTGTGATTCAGCAGAAGAAAACTTTACCCGTGTCCCCATCATAAAATCCAACATTAGAAATATGCAACAGAACATCTACAGAAGCCTGATGCATTTTGGAAACAAGCGCTGTGTACTGGTGAAGTTAAAATACAACTCTTTGGCCACAATCAGCAAAGGCATGTTTAGGGAAAATAAGGAACAGCATTTCATGAAAATAACACCTTGCCCACTATTAAGCAGGGGGTGGATGCTTTGGGGTTGTGTTGCAGCTAGTGGCACAGGAAACATTGCACGGGTGGAGGGAAAAATGGATTCCACCAAATACCAGCAAATTCTGGAAGCAAACATCACACCATCTGTAAAAAGGCTGAAGCTGAAAAGAGGATGGCTTCTACAACAGGACAATGATCCTAAACATACCTTGAAATCCACTATGGAATCTCAAGAAATTAAACATCATTGAAAATTTCTGGGTATATCTTAAAAGAGCTGAAGTCCATGCAAGAAGTCCAAAGAACATTACAGAACTAGTAGCCTTTTGCAAGGAAGAGTTGGAGAAAATCCCAGGTAAAGGAATTGAAAGACTTTTAGCTGGATATAAAAAGCTTTTTCAAGCTGTGAAATTTGCCAGAGGAGGTGTTACTAGGTACTGATTATGTAGGGTGCCCAAACTTTTGCAAAGTGCCACAATAATATTTTTTTATTTTTTCTTTCTTCAATTTATGACATTTCCAAGAGAGACTGTGTTAAGATCTTTTCAATTATCACTTTTCAAAAATCACCCAAATCTGTTATTTATCAAGGGGTGCCTAAACTTTGGCATAAGACTGTATTTATAATATTAATATTATCCGTGTTTTTGTCGGATAATTTGCGCAGTAGGCGAGGTGCTGTCACCGGACTCTGTTAGGAAATGACCCCCACAAATCGGAATTTGGAGCCCGGAGCGCGAATATCCAACGTCCAACTTCAAACAACTTCACCAAGATTAATATTTTAGAAGAATTTAGAATAACCGGCGAAGTAAAAAGCCTGGTAAGTGAAAAATCCCACACTTTATTCCTACAGATATTTGTGGACGGGCCCTAAAATGCCGCTTCCGAAAGTCTAATGTACGAAAACGTCGTGACCGCGGTGAGAGAGAGAGAGAGAGAGAGATTCACCTGTGCATGTCAGCAGAATCAGAAAGCAGCTCACAGCGTGTAAATCCATCAGGAGAGATCCGGAGCTCCACCACTGCTTCTCAATAAACGTCTCTCCAGAGACACCTGCACGGATTAAGCATCCGATCTACCCCGACATGAACCGTGCCGACTAAACTCAAGTGTGAGAAAGTGAACTGAGTAAGCAGACGAGACAGCAGGTCTGTAAACACTGTTATTAAAACACATGCAGGAGGAGACAGTCTACAGGAAAAGTACCAGAGTAATTGTCCACCGCTTTGTCCCAGAGCGTCACATTCAGGTTCCGCCCTTTATGAGCAAGTCAGGTGATTAGTTCAATCTCCACTGATTATTAAACAG